>QANU01090644.1:0-62871 GCA_003254905.1 Nissolia schottii
TTTTTTTTTTTTTTTTTTACAATTTTTGGCATTTCCATTCATACAGATATATTTTTCTTTATGATCAGGTACATCAATGAGATTATTGAATCTGTTCTACTCATCTTCAATGAAGAGGGTGTAAATTGGACGGGTGGTGGTGACCAGGCGAGTGCAACTCATAATCATGGCCATTCTAATTCTTCAAGTGGTGGACATGATAATCACGCTGCCTCTGCTGATTGGGCACAAATGCTGGAGGCTGCAACTCAGAGAAGAACTGAAGTCCTTATGCCTGAGAATCTCGAGAACATGTGGACAAAAGGAAGGAATTACAAAAGGAGAGCGAATAGAAGTACCAAAGTTGGCTTTCATGACCATTCTGCTAAAAATCCTGCTACAAATAGAACACCGGCCGAAAAAAATTCGGCTCAGGATACAGCAGTGAGTAAACCTGGAACATATGCAGTTACTACAGGGAAGTCTTCACTTCATACAGTGGGTTCAGATCCCCTAATCATTCTTGGAAGCACAGAGTCTTTACCAGAACATTACAAGGAATTATATCTTGATGCAGACCATCAAGTTGATGGGGTGAAGGATATAAAGGATGCCACTTCTAATAAATATGTAACAGCACTTAAGAGATCCAACAGTGCTTCTAAAATCCTGGGAATCCAACCTAACAAAGGAGATTTGGCAATGTCAGAGTTCTATACCCTGGAAAATGAGAAGCATGGTGAAGGATCTTGGGGAAAGAGTGGTTCTGACATGGTTATTAGGAGAGAGGAACAAGTTGCTCCTAAGCTTCGGTGCCGGGTATGAACTTTTAGCCGCGAAAGTTATGGTTAAATTGATTTAGATTCTATTTAATATACCCTTCTGTAAATCAGAATTGATTCAAGTTCTGATAAATGGAACATTGCCCAGTGAGCGCGTGCTTTTGTTTAGTTTGATTGTTATTCATTGTCTACTAGTACACTACAGGTAATAGGAGCATATTTTGAGAAACTTGGGTCCACATCGTTTGCTGTTTATTCAATTGCAGTGACCGATGGGAAAGAGAAAACTTGGTTTGTTAAAAGAAGGTAGAAGGTTTGCTCCTTTCACTAGTCTTATTATTATAATTAATAGTGGGAGTGCACAAGT
Source organism: Nissolia schottii (assembly GCA_003254905.1). NCBI lineage: Eukaryota > Viridiplantae > Streptophyta > Magnoliopsida > Fabales > Fabaceae > Nissolia > Nissolia schottii. The sequence goes on from QANU01090644.1 coordinate 1,129, forward strand.
TATGTTTATTTGAGTCTTGATGTTAACTGGGTTTGAATAAGTGGTAGCGTTCGGAGTTTTAATTTTGAATCATACAAGTTTCTGTCAATTTGTTCATTTCTCCTTGTTTTTTTTTTATTTTAAAATCTGATCATTGATAGAAAATGCATATGGTGGAGGTTCAAAACTGTTCTGTTCCAAATATATTTGTGCTTTGACATCACCAAACTTTCTTTTCGTGTTAAATCAGATACAGGAATTTTGAGCGACTGCATCGACATCTAAAAGAGATTCCTAATTATATGTTACATTTGCCTCCCAAAAGGATATTTTCCTCGAGCACAGAGGATGCCTTTGTCCATCAGCGTTGCATTCGACTTGATCAGTATCTCCAGGTATTGTCCTTCCTTGTTGACAACTCTTTAAAGAAATGTATTCCTTTGCGCATTTCCAATAAAAAATATCGTTGCATCGTGTTGTCATGCTTCAGGATCTTTTGTCAATACCTAATGTTGCTGAACAACATGAAGTATGGGACTTTTTGAGCGTTTCCTCAAAGGTTTTCACTTGCTTGGCACTTCTTATCATAACATCAAAATCATGTCATTTATATCATTTCTGTTGTTACAATGAGGTAAATGACAATCTAACCAACTATTCTTTTTTGTTTTTCCGGCTCTTCCCTTGAAGAACTATTCTTTTGGCAAATCTTCCTCAATGATGAGGACCTTGGCAGGTATTTGCATTTTTAGCATTTTGAAATTTTGTCATAGTTGGTGCCTGGAGCCATCTCTCCCAGCGCTCAAGCAATTCGGTATAGACAACTAAATAGTTTTTAAATTTAACACGCCATCTTAGGCAAGAGACCTTATGCTCGCTACTTATGAGACGACTGTGTAGATTACTAACATGCAATTTTTCTTATGTTTATATCAGCCCTTCCTGGATTTCCAACACATTAAGCATTTATTTATTGAATTTAATCCTGATTTAAGGTTTAAAGCTTTTCTTTGATTTTTCCTGCGTATTAATAATTCCAGATATAGTTCTTGAGTTTCTCATATTTGCAGTCAACGTTGACGATGCTGTGGACGATATTATGCGCCAGTTTAAAGGTGTTTCAGGGGGTTTCATGCGAAAAGTCGTTGCTTCATCCCCTGCGGCCGAGGCTGCTACATCTGCAACATGGAACTCGTCCTGGAATGCAGATGAAATTGACAAAAGCACAAGGCAAATTGCTGCAGAGAGTGTGTTAAGCTCTGATAATGAGGAAGTTGAAAAAGAGGCTAATTTTGTCAATGAGAAAAATGGTAGTGAAATGGCAGAAGGTAATGGGTGGCATTCTGACAATGAATTGAGCTTAAAGGATTATTCACTGCAGGTAATAAACCATGGCAAAGAGTCCAACAAGTTGGACGTAGATAGAAAACATGAAATGGTGATGGAAGCAAGGGTTGTTAAGGATGTTCCAGCAACAAATTCCACTCCAACTCATGATGGTTTAGAGGATTCAGATGAAGTGCCACCTGAGGTATGTATAGCCACTTGGTTTGCACCTTCTTTTCTTTTGTTTGTTCGTTTATTTCCTCACATCAAACTATGATAGTTTGTCTAGTTGATTGACGTATTGATTATCCTGCCCATTTGGTAAAGTTGGGAGTAACGTTTGCTCCATCTGTTTAACTATTGTTTGGAGTAAAATATGATAAAATATATTTCAGAATAAAATATATTTTGAAGTAAATTCATATAAAGCCGCGTTCTTGACCGTTTTACGCCTAGTTCATCAGCGCTGATGCACAACTGGAGTTGTGCTCCTTATGCAGCAAAGCAAGAAAAGAAACCCATAGGAATGTTTGCACACTTTTTGTCATTTCATGGTACATGTGTGAAAACAACTATATTATTGTTGTCTTAGGTAAAAGTGTAACACCCCAGCTAACTGCCTATGCTCAAGTCATACCCAATGCTCACTAGGTTGTTGATCACTTGATGGGAATACTTACAGTCCTTCATTACTTTTTGAAAATACAGGGTTAAGGAAAATATGGACCATTTTAAAACTTTTCTACTTGTTACTTATTCATAAAGTACGAGCCGTGTGAATCAAAGTATAGGATACAAACGATAGTTCCTGGGCTTACGACTGATAGTCATTCATGGAATAAATATTTACATGAGCAAGTACTGGGTCTATTACAGATAATTACAACAAAACAGAGTATAATAATAGTTTACATAGACAAGTCATACTCATTACAATACGTAACAAAATATCCATCTAATGTAGAACTAAACTGGCTGGTCCTCAGGGCCCGGTCTTCTGCTAGCCTGTACTCGGTCCTTTATTGCTCCACGTGTGGCTCCTCATATGGCGCTTTGTAGGCCTGGTCCGCTCCTGGAAGCATAAGCGAGTGGGGGTGAGAACGTTTGTCCTCAGTGGTTACCTTAACGTAGGGGTACTTCTGTAGCTCACTTATGAACCAGGCCGCTCAGAAGATCTCTAGGTATACATGCATACTAACATCCTACTGATTATTATCTGACCTAAAGTCCTGAACGACTTTATCTAAGTTACTAGATGACGGGGAATCTAATCTTTCTTATCTAGGTTCTCGTCCTTGCAATTTTACTTCGCATACATATATAGGCTGTCTTGAGCATTCTCTTGACGACTACATAGACTTTCATACATTATCATATACTTATGCATCACGTACTCATTCTTCACATACTCTTTTCTCATGCATCTTATGCTTGAGGAAAATGGGGATTCTCTTACGCTTCCGGTTGGGCTAGGGAACCGGGGTTGCGTCCTTCTTGCTTTACTTAGTCCGCTGCCCATGTAGCCGTGACCATACGACTACAACCACTTCTGTTCCCAGCTTGAGGATAACCAGGCTGCGCTCACACCTGAGTGGTTACTAACCACCGATGGGGTCTAGTGTCCATCATCGCCTATCAAATGGGCTAACCTTCCACTTGCAGAAAGGCGGAGGTTGGCCCTTGCGACGCAACCAAGTGTGGACTCTTATATCATCATTACATCATTATCTCATAGGGGTGACGTCACCCTCATCATTCATCATTCTTTCTTTCATTCTTGCTTTCATTCTTTCTTTCCTGTCATTAACCTCTTTGGCCAATCCACCATTTTGGGCCTGGTGAGGTACATCATTAACCAACTCATCATTTTGGGACTGGTGAGGGGCGTGTCCGTAGACTTGCTAAGAGAGAGACTTCCTATCATATAACTACATATTTGTTTCCTAGTATTCCATTATGATCTTTAAGAATTAAGTGATTAACCTCTAGTTCTCTGGGGTTGTCCTAACACTTACATGACAACCCTGTCCTCATGATGCATGACCTCATAATCTACTACATGCAATGTTCCACATACATCATACATGTCAATATACATCAATCAGCTAAATGTTTGTTGGAACTGTGTGCCCAAGAAAGTTTTCATAAACATTGGTTCCATGGGAAATCACTAAGTTTTAGGCCGCTCAGCACCCCCTTGGGTCCGCTCAGCGGTCCCTGAAACTGTTCAGTCCATAAAATAGTTCAAAATATTTTTCTCTTTCAATTCAGCCTACAAACCGCTCAGCGGTTCGTGAGGCCGCTAGCGGTTCCTGTCCGCTCAGCGGTTCATGAGGCCGCTCAGCGGCCTAGGGTTGGAACTTAGCAGCAAGGTTGGAAAACGTTTCTGAAACTTGGCAAGCTTCAGGGACTGCTGAGCAGCCCCAATGAACCGCTGAGCGGCTTGAAGTTTGATTTGGAAAATGATTTTAAAACGAAGTTTTGTGGCATGGATGGTTTTAGGGACCGCTGAGCGGACCCACAGGGACGCTGAGCGGACTGAAACCTGAATCCCAGGGAGAACTGGACAAGAGTGACGAAGTGTACCGGGAGTTCTCGGGGATGTTAAACAACCCAGGAAACTCTAGGTCATCGAGCTAACCTGGGCCAGGAAATAAATGATTGCGAAACCTATCTTGGGCCGCATGTTTCAAACAAGCATTGATCTAATTGATGTATGTTGATATGTATGATGTATGTAGAACATTGCATGTAGTAGGTATATGATACAATGCATCATGAGGACAGGGTTGTCATTTAAGTGTTAGGGCAACCTTAGAGAACTAGAGGCTAATCACCTAATGCATTGAAGATTATAATTGAACGCTACGGAATAAGTGATGTTCTAAGAAGGTTCCGACCACCATGGGTTCGGTATACCTTAAGGCAAGTACATAGTTATATAATAGGAAGCCCCTATTTTGGCACGTCTACGGACACGCCCCTCACCAGTCCCAAAAGGGTGGATTGATCAATGATGCTAAGGAAAGGAAAAGAAGGAAAGAAAACAAAGGAAAGATAAATGTTTATGAGGGTAATGTCACACCTAACGATGATGATAATGATGATGATGATGAGTCCACGCTCAGATTGGCTCGAGAGGAGCACCCCTCGCCATCCCACTAGGTGGATGGTTATCTCTATTGATGGGCGATAATGACCCTAGTTACATTGGTGCTTCGCAACTACCCAAGTTAAAGTGCTGCCTGGTCGTCATCAATAGGGAGTTAGAAACAGGTTGTAACTGGACGACCACGGTTACAAGGATGGAAGGACTCGAAATGACAAAGGAATAACGAATGACAAGAAGGACGCTATCTGCCTCATCAGTTAGCCGGAAGCGTAAGAGAGCCCCAATTCCCCATGCATAAGATACATAATAAATTAATATGTGATGAATGAATATGTGATGCATAAGTATATGATGAATAATTGTATGTAAGTCTATGTATTAAGTAAGTACCGTCAAGAGAACGCTCGAGGCGGCTTATTTATATACACAGAGGAAGTTAATAAGCACGAGAACCTAGATAAGAAAGATTAGATCCTCCGTCACCTAGTAAATCAGATAAAACTATTCAGGATCCTAGACAAAGATAATAATCAGTAGGATATTAGTATGCATGATCACTTAGAGATCTCCTGAGCGGCGTGGAGGATAACCGAGGAAATGAACGTTAGGTAATGCTAAAGACTCCCACTGAGGACGAAAAGTTCTCACCCCCACTCGGTTATGGATCCAGGTGTGCGAAGCGAATGGATCGACCTAAAGGAGGCGTGGTGGACGACAAAAGGCTGCAGCAGGGCAGTTCCGGAGCCAAGGCAGTGTGATGATGGTCGCATTAGGACTATAGATGTTTTATACGATGCTTTATAAACTTTTATACATTTGGTGTAAATATTTAGTATTAAGGCAATGTGTAACTATGTTTTGGACCTTGATTGTAATTATATATACATATACTCTTCATGCTCTGCTTCGGTTACTACCTAGCTTATATTAGGCGCTAGCGACTGTTGTTATATGTTCTCTTAATCACGCACGACTCCTAATTTATAAATTAATAAAGCACACGACCGATTTTCAAAATTGTCCATATTTTCGCGTAAAAGATATTTGCAAAGGTAAAAGTAAGGGGGCTAAAGATAACCTGACACAACGAATAACAACCCTGTGAGCATTGCTTACTACCATGGAAGTGAGCAATTAGCAGGGGTTTACATGAAACAAAGCAGGATTGAAGTTTTACTTGGGACTTTCCTTGTCAGTCCTAGGTTAAGAAAATAAGACATTTTGATAAGTGATTCTCATTATAAAATAAAGAAAAATAACTCTAACTGTAATTATTAAAAAATTGACATGTGATCAGTTTTAGAATTAAAAACTAAGGACCAACGAAGGTCTAAAACATACTTGAGACCAAGTTAACTGTCACAGGATATTGTTAGGATATTTGCTTTCCCATTTTTGGTGCATTATTGTATTTTGTTTGGTAACAGTGTACAAAACACATCTATATCTTGTTTGGTTTAATAGAAACAAGATAAAAAATACAATCCAAATGACTTAAAATACCCTTATTTTATTAATTTAATAGAAAAAAACAAAAAAAACACATTATCCTAATCTGAAAGATTATGTGTCTGTGTCTTGTCTCGCAGAACATAGGTACAAAAAATACAATAATTTTCTGTTGTGAGGCACAAGTTTTTGTATCTGTCAAAACAATCAAACAAGATTTTGTGTCTTTATCCCATTATTCCTATATTATCTCAACAACCAAATATTCAAATCATTTTTAATTGAGTATTGTAGTGCTTTACCAAAATGCTATCTTGAGCCACACAAGTTGAAAATTTGAAATTTCAAGTATTTAAAAGTTTGTTTTTGAGTGCCTATTTAAACCCTATATTTATTTATATGCTTGTGTAGTAATTGCGTTTTGCAATATTTTGAATGTGGTGCTTCTCTTTGTCGTGTTTTGTGTCCATACAAGTGAAACTTATTTAGACATTTCTTATAATTTATAGGATTCAACAGATCTATGTTAACCTTCATAATTTTTACTACTTTGCAGTGGACCCCACCTAATGTGAGTCTCCCTATTTTGAATCTGGTTGACAATGTATTTCAGCTTAAGAGAAGGGGATGGCTAAGGTATATTACTATCTGATCTTTTCTGCATTTTCAAGTCAGTAACTATTATTAAAGGTCCATTTGATTCAGCTTTAAAAGGAAAAAAGGTGATTAAAAGAAATTGAATTTTGCTTGCAAAAGTTAAAATTATATAATTTTTTCCTACATGCTATTTCTTTTATTTTCTTGATAAAAGTTTAAAACAGATTTTTTGGAATTTAGATTATTTAAATATATGAAAACTTAGTTTTTAGTAAATCAATAATTCTTTTATTAAATAAATTGAGACAAACACAGTTTGAATAATGTTTATATATTTTGTAAATTTTTCGGTGATTTTTGTTCAAGCTTTAAAATAAAACACGCTTTCTTAAGCTTTTTATTCATAAGTTATTCTTTCTAGTTTATGAACAAAGCAATAAAACATAGTTCTTATGAGTTTTAGCTATTTTGTTTTCCCCAAAAATGTATCTTATTATCTTAAACATTTTTTTTCTTCACATACTTGCGTTTTAATTAGGAAAAAATGCACTTTTTCTTAATAAAGCTCAGACAAAAGCTTCATTAACCAACTGGAATTGGTCCCAAGTAATAAGCGGTTTGGTATCGCTTAAGTAAGGCCTCGAGTTCGAGACTTTGTGTACGCAGTGATCTGCTGCGAGACTCACCCACCATAGCCAGCTGCTGGACCCGAGTCGACTCGGACTAGTCAAGGCTAAACCTTAGATACCAGACAGCCTAAAAAATAAAAAAGACGTCATTAATCATATCCCAATTTTGTTATATCAAAATCTTCAAAAAAGAGAAGGAAGAGGAAGAATTTACATGAGAAGGACAAGAAGCTGCTTGTTTCTCTAAATTTTAAGGATTTACAAGTTGCCAGCTAATGCTAGCTGATTTCTTTTCTTGCAGAAGACAGGTTTTTTGGATATCGAAACAGATAGTACAGTTGGTGATGGAAGATGCCATTGACGATTGGCTCTTGAGGGAGATTCATTGGCTCCGGAGAGAGGATACCATTGCCCAAGGGATTCGGTGGGTCCAAGATGTAAGGAGTGAGCCACAATTTTTAAAATCTTTTACCGGGATTTTGTTAATAAGAAATGAGGTTTTTTTTTTTTTAATAATGCAAATTGACTGAACAAAAATTGTTTCTCGTCTAAACACCAAAGAGATGCATATAAAGAATCGTATATAATTGCGAGAGAATGGAGCTAAGAAAAATGAAACTGCTCCAATTTCTAAGAGCAAACTAAATATTCATCAAACGCTTGAAAATCCTACTCCGAATACACCTTGTTTCTGGTCAGGTATCCTGCTATTGTTAAATTGGTTTTTGTTCTGTGCTCTTTTTCTCTTCTTTCTAGGGATATTCTTTTGTCATCAACTTCAAAAATTCTGTCCAACCTTTTAGCTTAAATATCTTTTGATCAACTGAGGTGTCGTGTATGTAGTGCAGTTACCTTCCGATTTACTAAATCACTAAATGGTTATTGATTTCAGTTACTTAAATTGCACTGGGTTTAGTATTATGTCAATTTTTTTTAATCAAAATTCTTTTTACTAACTTGCCATAATTGCCCTATACTTTTCTGCAACTTGCTAATATTTATTAGATATGAAGTAAACTATCTGCATTCTCGGCTTGTAGCTGCTTGGTATTTTTTTATTTTGATTTTTTGTTTTTCATGACTGGATGGAGCTCATGAGAACTTGTCGGCTAGGACTGACTTGTTTAAAAAGGTTTACAAAACATGTTTTACCTAGGGGTGAACTTGGGTTGAGTCCGACTCGCCGACCCGCCAATCTGACCTAACCCAACCCGCTTGAGTCGGGTTGAGTCAGCTTGGCGGGTCAGACCCAACAGATTCGCCATATTATATGGGTCGAGTCTCGGGTTCCTACTTCTCAACCCGACCTGACCGACGACCAGCCTATATATGTTGTATTTGTTTTTTAAAAAATAGACTGTATGTTATTCATTGACAATTACATTGATATTACTTTTAATTTTGAATTGTTAAAATATGGTTGTTTTAAATTAAAAAAATAGATTTTTTAATTTAAAAAATTGGTGTATTTTTTTAAAAAATAATAGCTTTTTTCTATTTAAAAAAATGAATTTTTAAAAAAAAAGTAGTTTTTTTTAAAAAAAAGGAGGGCGGGTCATCCGCCTAACCCAACCCAACCCAGGCGGGTGGCGGATCTGGCAGGTACCAATAAAAAAATGATAATTTTACCCGACCCGACTCATCCACTGATAGATAGGTCGAATCGGTGACATGGATGGGTCTTACCCGACCCGACCCATGTTCACCCCAGTTTTACCTCAATAATTTTTTTTTTCCATTTTGGAAGTGATACGTTTTTAATTTTGTCCTAAGAAAGTCACTAGCCTCTCTTGGTGAGGATGAATTGGTGAATTCCTGCCCTGAATTTCTACATATGATTTCGCTGTTACCCCTTTCCCAAGTCAGATGGACGAAACCCACTGGCCAATCGCTCATGTTAACGTTTCATGTTGCCGACTTTGGCTTTGCAGATCCTCTGGCCTGGTGGCACGTTCTTTCTAAGAGTACACACCCCTCAGATATTTATTCGTGGCAGTGGAATCGATGAAAAGCCTCCTTTGCAAGGAAGTGAATCTCTTGGAAGCAAGATGGCCAAACCAGGGTCGGGGTCTTTCGAGGAACAGCTTGAAGCTACTCGTCGAGCAAGTGATCTCAAGAAACTGCTCTTTGGTTAGTCCTACTTTATCAAGAGTCCTATACTAATCCATTTCAAATGGACTAGCGTGTATCTTGACAGTGAGTCCTGCTACACGTACACAAAAAAATATACATCATACATACACCTTATATTTATATATATAAACTTTGTGTTTTAATGCCTGTAATGTTTGTTCACTTAATTAAGTATAATTAAGAATATCATCTATAAATTTGTAATGTTTGTGTACTTATAAGAATAAAGTTTGTACATTATTAATGGTGTATGTATAAGTGTATAAAATTGGATGTACATGTAACATTTTTGGTAATTTAATCATTCTTTACTCTAAAATCCATTTTCATGGACACCCGAAGGATTACTTTCAATCACATTTCACGTGGTTTTAGTAAATAATCTAATTTAATTATTAGTTCATGGTGACAAAAATTTAATACATTCCTTTCGTTTTCTAGTTTTCAATAAAGGAGTTTAGCAACCGTTATGCTCACCACATAGTATGTTCCTTTGAGACGTTTTCTTGTGAACTTATAGGCACTGTGGCTGAATGCCAATGTTTTGGTATTTTGGTATTTTTACATTATTTATCTCTAATGTTTTCATTGACATTTAGTCCTAGCATTTTTATTTTGATATTAATTTTAGTTTTATTTATTTTTTATTTGAGTTCAACATTTTAAGAATTGACATCAATTTAGTGTTATGTGAATGGTAGTAAAATTTAATGATTAGATTAAATTGATGTCAAATTTTGAAATGTTAAAACAAAATTTATGCTAATTTTTTTTTTTTTCAAAATCAAATTGACATCAAAATGAAAAATGAAAAATGAAAATGTTAAAACAAAATTGATTATTTCCTCTTCTTTCTTATTTATATGGTCTTTTGAACCTTTTAACAGTTGAAGTGAATAGCAATTACACACTTAGAATTCACATATATTGCTTCCATTTTTTGTCAGATGGAGCTCCGGCAGCCTTGGTCAGCCTAATTGGGCAGAAGCAGTATAGACGCTGTGCGAGCGACATATATTACTTTAGTCAGGTTGTAGCACTTTCCCATTGTCTTTATGGTTCTGTTTAGTCACACAATTTATTTTACGGTAAATTACACGAACTTCTTTTAGTAAAATTATATTAGTACTCCCTCTTTTTGGTTAAATTACAATCACCTCCCTCAATAAACACGGACCTCCCTCAATAATAACAGTGCTTCATTTGTTATTAATGTATTTCTTTCTTCATGATATCCCTCATATTTCCACTCACTACCTTCACAACCTCTCGGGCCTCTCTGACCGGCACCATTGGACTAGAGAGGTTGTGAAGTGCACAAGAGAGAGTGTTGTGAAGTCCGCTAAGATTAAAAATGTGAGAGGCTAGTGTTGATCAAGAGAGGTAAGAGTAATACACCTAAATAGTGAGGGTCAGCATAATTTTATTTAACTCCAGAGGAGTTGAGTGCAATTCTTCTATTTTAAACTAACGATTATGCTACCTTTGTTTTCATTGCAGTCTTCTATATGCGTGAAGCAACTTGCTTATGCAATCCTTGAGCTCCTGCTTATATCGGTGTTTCCCGAGTTGCGGAATGTTGTCATGAGTGTTCATGAGAACATGCATGTTCACCAGCCTGTATAAAGTTCCTTTATCAGCGGATCGGACGGCCAGCACAGATCGTAGGGAAAATAGTCTTTGTGAACATATATTTGAGTTTTTTACTCTTTTGTCACTGTTATAGGGACAAATTACCAAAATACCCAAAAATCGTGGTAATCCTGTAATATGTTTTGAAATGGAGGTATTTTGACAATTTATCTCTATAACAGTGGCAAAAGAGTAAAAAACTCTGTATTTGTTTGTGTACAGAAAGTTCAATTTTGTGGGATTCGTTATAAATTTTACACGGCATAGCCATTCCCACGGGGAATTTGTATTGTGGCAGACTCGTGAAATGCATCTGGTGATTCTTTGTTCGTTCGTCATTGGTGGTTGAGTCTTGTACGTCATGTAGCAGATATTGCTTACTCCTTGCTTCTCTTGCCGTCGTTGTATGTAGGCAAATTCTTCCATTGTAGCATAGTGTATAGGGGGAAGGATACCGTGGTCCTGGACCATGCCATGGTCTGGTATTCTTGTCCAAGGATGAAAAAAGGGCTGAGATTATGAGGCAATATCATTGAAGATTGCAAAATTAACCGTTCTCTATTTTCAATTCTTCTACTGTTGTTGATACTTGTTGACATGCCCAATATGTAAATAATTCTTGTCATTAGCTCAAGAGCCCTGCTATGTGAAGGGAGCTATGCAAGGCGAAGGGAGCCCTGCTCCTTGGAAGGAAGTCTCAAAGAGTAGCTCCTCCCTAGGCGTTGGGCGATGCCTTGGGGAACTTCAAAAAGATTCGTTGCATTGGGAATTGGACCGACTATGTGGTGTAACGACCCATAGAGAAGCTAAAAAAAAGAAAGAGAAAGCACGTTCCGTGCGAGACATGGATCTCATCTCGTTCGAGACGTAAGACAGGAAAGTCAGGGAGCTGCAACAGCGACACAGAGTGTGGGCGCGCTGCAGTGGCACGTCGTATGTGCGCGTTGCAGCGCTCAAGGTACGCTGCAACAGATCGGGAATCAGTCTCATATCGTTTGCTACTGTAGAAGGGGTCTCGTCCTCCCCCTATATATAGAAACTTCTGGTGATTGTTTAGACTTTTTAATTTACTCCAGAGCATGGGAGGTCACACTCTTATAAGACTTTTCATTCCAGTTATCTTTTTATTTCTTTTCTCCCTCTCGTCTTTTGTTCGTGAAAAAGTAATGCCTCCACATAGAATGTCAGGAGCTCCCAGTATAGTGCTCCTTAGCGGTCCGCCATGTTAAGGTGAGTGGTTTTCTTCAGTCTATTTTAGACTATGCATTTATTTTTATAGTTATTTATTTATTTATTTATTTTAGCATTATTTTATTTATGCATGTTTAATAAAATCCTAGCAGGTGAATTTATTATTTTATTTATGTATTGATAAAGTTAGTTATTCTTTTATGTAATTAGTTATTTTCTCGTGATTATTTATTTAGAAACTCCTTATTTATGAAGTAAATATTTAGAAGTTATTTTAGAATATCAAGAAACTATTTTAGAACCACATGAGACTACATATTTTATTGCATTAAATAAAGTCATATTGTATGTGTATTGTAACACCCCTAGCTAACTATTTATGCTTAAGTCGTATGCAATGCTTACTAGGTTGTTAAGTAATTGGTGGGAATATTTATAGTCCTTTATTACTTTCGAAAGTACTTGGTTAATGAAAATATGAACCATTTTTAAACTTTCTCTGCTTGTGATTCATTATCAAAGTATGAGCCGCGTGTGAACCAGATATATACAATACAAGCGATAGAGCCTTGGGCTAACGATCACTAACCAATCACAGTATAGTCAGATAGGTAAGCAAACATATGGTCCAATACACGTATTTACAACAATTCACATAGTATTATAATAATTTACATTTACATAGCATACCCATCACAATATATAGTTCATTCCTTTCAACAAAAGATCCGCAAAACTAGACTAGCTCGTCCTCACAGTCTTGGAGTCTTGCTTCCCAGATACCGGCGGCCCGTACTCCATCCTTCACAGCTCCTCTTGCTATTCCTCATAGTCCTCATTTGCCCCTGGAATCATGAGCGAGTGGGGGTGAGAACATTAGTCCTCAGTGGGGGACCTTAGCATGGGGTTTACTTCTTTATCTCGCTTATGAACTAGGTCACACAGAAGATCTCTAAGTGTATGCATTCTAGTCTCCTACTATTTATTATCATCTTTCCTAGTCCTAAGTAGTTTTACCTGGTGACGGGGAATTCCTAGTCTTTTCCTTACCTAGGTTTTCGTGCTTATTACTTTATTTGCTTATTCGTATAGGTCGTCTCGAGCGTTTTCTTGATGGTACGTACACGTTATGTCTACTTGCATTCATATACTCATAAATCACATACTCATGCATGGGGAAAACGGGGATTCTCTTACGCTTCCGGTCAGACTCGGGGTCCGGGGTTGCGTCATTCTTGTTACTTCTAGTCCTCCACCCTTGAAGCCGTGGTCGTCCGGCTACAACCACTTCTGTTCCCATATTGACGACAACCAGGCAGCACTTTAACCTGAGTGATTGCAAACCACCAATGGATATCTCGGGTCCATTTATCGACTATCAATTGGGCTAATCATCCACTTAGTGGGATGACGAGGGCTGGTCCTCTCGACGTGACCAGGCGTGGACTTATCATCATCATCATCTCTCAGGTGTGACGTCACTCTTACATATATTTATCTATCTTTTCTTTTTTCTTTTTGTTAATCATCACTGACCAATCCATCTTACTGGACTGGTAAGGGGCTTGTCTGCAGACATGTTAAGAGAGGTACTTCCTATTACTTAACTACATACTTGTCTTAAGGTACACTGAACCCTTGATGGTCGGAACCTTCTTAGAACATCACTTTTTCCCTAACATTCAATTATGATCTTCAAGCCTTAGGCGATACCTTCTAGTTATCTAAGGTTTAGGGTTTAGGGTTTAGGGTTCTAACACTTAAGTGACAACCCTGTCGTCATGATGCATTTTATTATAACCATAACTATACTCAATGTTCCACATACATCATACAGATCAGTGCTTGTTGGAAAAATGCGGCCCAAGATAGCTTTCGCAAACATTTACACCCTGAGCCAGGTTAGGTCGGCGACCTAGAGTTTCCTGGGTTGCTTCACACTCCCGAGAACTTCTAGTTCACGTCATCACCTTGTCCAGGTCTCTATGGGACATTCATGATTCAGGTTGCTCAGCGCCCCTTGGGTCTGCGCCCCTTGGGTCCGCTCAGCGGTCCCTGAAGCCATCCAAGTCACAAAACTTACAACACCCCTAGCTAGTTGGTCTATGCTTAAGTCACAGGCTTTCCCAGCTAGGTGGCTGACCTCTGGTTCTGTGAACTATTACTGTTCTATGTTTCCTTGCTCAAATTAGGGTTACGGAAAATACGGGCCATGTTGAAATTTCTTTTGCAAGTACGGATATCTAAAAAGTAAAGAGCCATGTGGATAATACATCGTGTAACAGCATAACTAAAAGATAAAGGAAGTGCGAGTACGTACCTGTAGTAGGGAGATCTGTCGGCAGAAGGTACACATAGGGGCCTGAATGTACACAACATACTAATATATTACAAATACATACGTTTTAATATTATACATACATGAGGTCCACATAAGATACATACACAACGACTAAAGAAAAGGCTACGTACACGAGTGGTACTACTAACTTCGTGCACGGCACAACTCGACACCTACAGCTGCTACCGGGGTCCTGGGTCCTGTCGCCTACTCGGAGTCCTCCTCTCGCTCGACTGGGTCCTCCTCCTCCTCGCTGGACAGGTTGGTCACCGCTGTGAAGTCTCGTAGAACAAAGCGGCACGGCAGTACGGGGAGCACCCTCTTTCTGGCGGTCGTCTGGCGGCCTCGTCCTCGGATTGGGGGAGTGGACACACCGGGGTCTGGGACTGGCTCAATCTCCTACTCCGGCTAGGATGGAGGCACCTCCTCCTCACCATTGAGGTGGATGGTATCACGACTTCTACTCCCTGGGCGCTCATCTATCCAGATGGGACGCATTAAGAAAGACCCTAGTCCTCTGAGTCTTCGCCTGGGGGGCGTCTCAGGCTCGTTCGGCATGTGGGCGGGCGCAAAGGTGCACGTCTCAAGGAAGGTATCCATGCAAAAGTTCTGCTGACGGGTGCGGGTGAACAACCACACATCCTTTGCAGGTGGGGAGGCCATCACTGCAATCTGGATTCATACACAAGTGGGGGTAAGAACACTGGCGTTCTTAGTAAGAACCCGACGTGGTCGCTATGGTTCATTACTCGGGCATAATCCAGGCCACTCAGGTAAGACCTCTAAGTGTCATGCATTCTCAATCCCTACTATTTATTATCTTTGACCTATGTCCTGAGCAGCTTTACCTAAATTACTAGGTGATAAGGCTACTAGTCTTGTCATTACCTAGGCTTCGTGCTCATTTACTTTACACTACTGTTAAGACCGTACTAGTCGTCTCGGGTCATTCCCTTGACGATACACAATGCATAAACATTTGTGCATACCTACTTATCTGCATACATACTGGAAACATACATATATTCATTCATTCCTATATACATAGCTACATAGTGCACTGGGGACATATGGGAACCTCTTACGCAAACCGGCTTACGTGGGTTAGCGTCCTTCTTCTCCTTTCTGGCGCATACCGGCTTACTCGGGTTAGCGCTCTTTTCTTACGCATATCGGCTTTCCCGGGTTAGCGCTCTTTCTTTCATACCACCTTTTTTCCTTCCTTTTCTTCCTTGTGTCATTAACCTTCGCGAACCAATTCACCCTTTTGGGATTGATTCGTTAACCAATCCACCCTTTTGGAACTGGCGAGGTAACACATCGACCAATCCACCCTTTTAGGACTGGTGAGGGGCGTGTTTGTGAGACTCTGCCAAGAGAGGGCTTCCTAGCATATAACTACATACTTGTTCCATACGTTCCATTATAATATTTAAACATTAGGCGATTGACCTCTAATTCTCTAGGGTTGCCCTAACACCTATGCACAACCGTTCCTCATGATGCATGCTTTGATACACAATAATGGACCTATCCTTACTCATTGGATTCCTTAGAACCACCAAAGTCTCAAGTCTTCATGAAATTCCTACTGGTGCTTTCATTCGACTGAAATGGGGTTTCATTCGATTGAAATCCTCAGAATTCTTTCATTCGAATCCGTAGGAAATTCAATCAAATGAAATCCTGAAATTTTCTTTCATTCGACGAAATAGAAATTCAATCTATTGAAAGCTCAAATTGGCTTTCATTCAACTGAAATCCCTCCTCATTCGATTAAAAGCTGTAAAATCGCTTCCCGAGACTTCAGTTCTCAGTTTTCCTCAGAAACCTACTGTTCCTAGGGTTCTTATCAGTATAGTTATGCATTTCAATTATCAAAATTTCTCACAACCCTTTTTACCCTGAAACTCCCAAAATTCTTACTTAACATTTTCACAGTCCAACATACAAAATAACATATATACAATTAAAAATTAAACCACATAGACAGTGGGCTTAGATTTACCCACATCCGATGGAGATTCTGATTCGGTAGGCTTGAAGTTAAGAATTTTCTCTTCACGATGGCGTGCTCCGGTGATTTTTCCGAGACTCCAGCAAGAAACCGAGATGTGTCAGAACGGGACCGGTGTTTGTGAAAAGGATGGAAAGTTAACGTAATTTTCTGAAAGTAAACGTGGCTATAAATAGCCACGCACAGTGACTCTTTTTCTTTTCTTTTTCCTTTTCTTTTCTTTCTTTTTCTTTCTTCTGAAGCTGTTCCTTCATTATTATTATTATTATTATTATTATTATTATTATTATTATTATTATTATTATTTTATTATATTATTATTTATTATTTACATCCTTCAGAAGGTTAAATCTTACCCTATCTGGCTTCGTTTTCGTTTGATCGCATTTTGTCTGGAACGTCTAACACCCAGTTGCCCTAAAAATATTTCGGACATACCGTCGTAATCCATTTATTTTTCCCTTCAATCCGGGAGAGTTGTTCTAGGGATCTTGGACTTTCTTACTGAGTTAAGAAATTCCATGGGTATTTTTCAATATCTGAAATAGTTTTCGTTCGAGTCGAGACTCGCCCGGTGGGTCCGAAAAAATTACGGGGCAATTAAACCTAACCTGTTTCCCTAAATTCCTAGGGTTTGGAGGTTTAATTCTTCCATCCTCGCTTTCTCGGCATTTCCCGGCCTTTCACAGCGGCGAAATCGACGAGCTTTCTGTACACGGGAACTCGGGATGTTACAAACTCATTTCAAAATCATCCCCTAGGACATTCTTCGGGCCGCTAAGCGATCTCGTGAGACCGGTCAGTGGTCCCTGAAGTATCCTAGGTCTCCAACAACATTTACAAATCCGTGGCTAAGTTCAGCCCTAGGTGAACCGATAGTAAGCGACGAATAAAATATATTTACCTTCAATAACAGCCGACTACGGAGTCCGACGGTGTTATAGGAATAAAATATTATCTTTACCGTCTCTATTAATCGACAATAATCCAGTTCAAATGTACTCACATTTGAACTGGTTTCCGTCGGTTATAACTGACGGTAATTACCGTCGGTGACGGGTAACCGACGGTAAAGCTATTACCATCGATCACTTTACTGCTGTCTCTGCTGCTGACGGTAAACCTGACAGTAAGCTTAAAAGTCAACAAAAAATGTGAAAATTTTCAACGATAATTCTGACAGTAATAGACTGTTTTCTTGTAGTGAGTAGTCCTGTAGGTAGCAGCTTACAAGATAGTCTCTGTAGGTAGAAGCTTGCAGAGAAATGAAGATCGATGTTCTTGTAGGTAGATGCCTACAGGAAAAAGAGTATGAGAAGATGTATGTATAGCAAAGCAATGATAAGTGAGAAAGGTTTCACAAAGAACACCTATACGAGAATAAGAGATGAAAGAAAGATATGACCTAAAGTCACGAATAGAATGTAGTAAGCACAAAAGGTTTTCCTATGATAAGTAAGACAAAGAATAGATTCCCCAATCATCTAATAAACTAGTTAAAGCTACTCAGGACTAGCATGGATTAACATAATAACAAGTAGGGTTTTTAGTATGTTGTGATACCTAGAGACCCCTGAGCGGCGGAATTATAACTGAGTAGAAAACAAAGAATGATCCCAAGGTTACCCACTGAGGACGTAATGTTCTCACCCCCACTCCTTTATGGTTCCAGGCTAGCATGGCAAGTACACCGAGGCAGAGCAGACATCGGAGGACATGCAAAGAATTTGGCATTAATGGATTCCAAGGAAGTAAAGGTCGAGAGCTTATGCTTGGTATTTTGGGTTAGCTACAGTGCCAGACATGCCCTTAGCTTTTATGAGAATTAAATGTATTATGTACCAGAATAATTAAATGTGTAATTATATATTATTCCTCAAATGTGAAATTGTGTTATGGACCGTATGAACATTGCTTACTACTATAGTGTGGGCAGTTAGCAGGGGTGTTACACCTCCCCTGCAAGCTTCTACCTATAGGAATATTTTTCTTGTGGAAATAATATTTTCCTTGCAGACTTCAACCATGCATGGAAATAGCAGTACCTTCACTACAGGCCTCATACCATGTAGGAAAGTAATCATCTCTTCATTATATTCTTGGAACATTACCTCATCATGCTTTAAGAGTTTCCCTTACATGCCTTTGAAATGTTTATACATACCCTTGGGCTTCTACCCCTTGACTGGCACTCCAATTCTCTTATACGCTTACTTCGATCTTAAGCTCATCCATTCTGTCCCCACTTACATTTACCACACTCATACTCTCCATGTGCTATCCTTCCTAACTTTTTTATTATCCACATTTGTTAACTAATCCTTATGCTTTCACTTGTACTTTCATAACTTGATTTCTCTAACTTCGACCCTCAGTACCGATTTACCCTAAACCCACATGCATACTCATTCTTGGTTATCCTATTACTTCTCGCACCATCTAAACTCATCTCCTTAGGACTTCCACTGACATATTCTTCCTCCAAGAATTCTCAAAACCCTAATCTTACCCATCTCCTCCTCACAACCCTTAAACTCACATCTATCCTCCTATACTTGTGGACATTCTTCAGTCGCTCAACGGCCTCTGAAGTTTGCCCAGCGGCTAGGGACTTTAGGGCGCTCAATGACTCCTCAATGTCGCTCAGCGGGCTTCTTCAGTCGCTCAGCGGGCTGATGAAAACCTGTGAATGAATTTTACTTTTAATCGCGTCTCTTAAGCTAGCTCAAAACCTAATCTTTTCCTCAAACATTTCATGGGTTTTTTTTCTTCAAAACCTAACATCCAGTCCCTTTGAAAACATCCTCAAAATCATTGTTTTTTGTAACACCCCTACTTTCAGCTTACACTCTAATCGTAACACTGATTATAGGATTGTTATCTGCTTGGCTGAGGTTACTTTTAGCCCCTACTTTTAAATTGGAAAATATTTCTTACTCGAAAATACGGACCGTTTTGAAAATTTTCTCACATCCTTACTAGTTTACAAATTTAGAGCCATACGCGCCAATGAATTATACATGGATACAAGCGATAGAGTCTTATCAGACTTAAGCGTTACTATCTAAGAGATAGATTTCCAGAATATTTTCTAACATGCATATAAGTACAATCAAATGGTCCAGAATACAGATACACAGTTGAGTAATATTATACTTTACATTTACCGCACTTAGTTGCCAACGGCCTGACTAGACCGTGTGACTGTTACATGTTACACATCACTAATCCTTGCTCGGCTTGCTCGTCGAACGGTATCCCTGGCTGCTCCTTTGCGATGTCTCAAGGGCTTCTGCTACAGTAGAAGTTCTCGTCTTCACTTCAAGGTAAATTCGGGTCCTCACGGCGTGCCTCGGGTTCCTGCCTGGAATCATAACGAAGTGGGGGTGAGAACATTACGTCCTCAGTGGGGTCCTTCGGGGAATACCTATTCATTTCACTTCAATTATGATTCCACAGCTAAGGGGGTCTCTAGGTGTCGACTCATACTAATACCCCTACTGATTATTATCCATACTAGGCCTGAGCAGCTTTATCTATGTTACTAAGTGATCGTGGGAAAATCTAATCTTTCTTAACCTAATTACATAGTTTCGTGCTTGCTAGCCTATATCGTTAGGGCCTTGTGATACCGCATCACGTACCTACGTTCTTCTACTCGAGATGTCACCGTGTGACGTTCGTTGCATATAGACATACTTACATATACATATACATATAGAACTCATCAAGAAATCTTTAATGCATGTCTGGGGAAAGGGATTCTCTTACGCACCTGTGGCTGCGTCCTTTTCGTTGCTGGGTGCCCTCACCCCCTCGCTGACTGCGGGATTGTCATCCCTATACAGCCGCAACCACTTATAACCTTACCACAAGTGGAATGGTGGGAGTGTACCCTAGCAATAGCACTGGCAGGCGAGGGCTCGCTTGTCCACATCTAGAGGACAAGATCTCTCTTTTTCTTTTCTGGCCCGCATCTGGATGGCATATCTTTCTTTCTTGGGGAACGTGTCTGGGGGAATACCTATGTCACATCTGGAGGCATCTAGGGGAAATACTTATGCCACATCTGGAGGCATCTTACTCGTCTTTTAAATGTCATGACATAAAAGCTCAAGCATTCTTTACATACTTTCTTTTCTCTCGTCCGGGTTGAAACCCGTATTCAGATACTATCTGCGAAACATAATCATAACCCAGTCCGTCTCGTACGGGCGGGGAGGGGCTTTTCAGGTATGACGTGCCAAGAGAAGGATTCCTATTTCATAACTATGTCATAACTTCGGGCTACTCCGACCCTCTGTGGCCGGGGCCCGTCTTTAGACTTAACTGGTTCCCTAGGTTCATTCTTTATCTTGGTACAATTAGGTGACTTTAACCTCTAGTTATCTACAGTCGTCCTACGCCTTACTGACGACCGAATCCTCATGGTGCATATTATTTAAAAGTACAACATAAATCACATAATCATTTACTTCCTTGTGGGTATACCTTTAAAGACTCNCTCCCTGACTACTCAGTCAGCCTTGTGCCAAACCTTTCTCACGGGTTCAGGTCATGCTGCTCAACGCCTGGGCTAGGCCGCTCAGCACACAGACCAAAAACAAGCTCAGTTGGTCAACTCAGGGTCAAGCCGCTCAGCGCACCAGGGGTGGCCGCTCAGCGGTTGGTCCTGCGTGAGGCCGCTCAACGGGCTCGTGTAGCCGCTCAGCGCCTTGTCCTGTATTAGTTCGCTCAGCGTGCCTGTGTGGCCGCTCAGCGGTCAAGTCACAGCGTCAAAAACAGAATCCTTTCTTAAAGCTTACTAAGCTTCCTACACATTTCCAACCAACAACACAGTTGTATTTTCCTAACCTCAATATTTCTAAAAACCGTTAACACATCATTGTCAATGTATTTTTCTCATAACATTTCTAATTTTTCCTACTAAAAAAATACATACATAACATATAGATAAAAATCCCATAGACAGGGGTGATCGGACTACCCACCTCCAAATCTAGTTTGGAAACGGTAAAAGTGAAGAGGAAAATTTCCTGAGCACTTCCATGACAATCTTGCTATTTTTCCGACGTCCGGCAGCATCACAGTAGTGCACGAACGAACAAGGAAAAACAAAGAAAGAAAGAACAAAGAAAGAAAGAAACAGAAGCAGCGAAGCATAAACTTCAGGGGAAAGAAAAAGATGGAAACAACGTCTTGGGGGAAGAAAGAAAAGCAAGAAATAAAGAAAAGAAGGCAAAGGGGAAAAACAGAGCAAAGAAAAGAAAGAATTCGGCGTGGGGGGAGAACAAAGAAAACAAAATGGAACGGATCAGGGGGGAATATATATATGGCGGCCCCCCACCGTCCAACATATATATATATATATATATTTTAATATATAACTTTTATTATTACCTTATATATATTATATATTAATGCTATTATATTATTACTTTTACTATTTATTAGGATTATTATATTATATAATAGTATATTATATGTAAATATCTAACTATGGATAAGCATGACCCCCTTCGGTCCAATTTTGATCATGCTTGATCGTGTTTTTGTCATTTGTAGTCCCGGTGTTTCACGTACGGCTATCCGAAAAATATTCCGGACGTACCCTCGCGCTCTACTAATTTTCCTTATTAGTAGTTGAGTCCGGTGAAGATATTCGGAAAATTATTATTTTATTAGTGTATTTTACGGTTACTTTCGGTATTCGAAAAAATTTCCGATTTGTCCAAAAATCGTCCGAAGGCTCGAAAAAATCCGCGGGGTCACGAAACCTCAATTTTGATTGCTATCCTTATGAGTTAAAGGTGATTCTTATGAATTAAAGGTAATAATTTAATTTTCTCGCCTCCCTAGTTAACCTATAATTATCTATTACGCTAATTATCCGTACAGTGAAAAAGCGGGATGTTACATTTTGCATAGTAAAAACCTTATGCACAATCACATATACTATATCCCAACATGACCCAGATATACACCAACAGAGTTTTCAGGCAAATAACTATAGTTCTAGCATCATATTCATAACAATAAATAGCATAAGCTCACATAAATCACTAAGGAAGTGATTTTGCTAGGATTACTCACCTTTGGAGAAGTTCACAAGCTTAGGAATGAAAGCTTTGCGCAGAAGCCCCGGAAAACCTCAGTGTTTCCAATGCCTTCGGTCACTTTTGCTTTGAGAGAAAAATAGAGAGAAAGCGAGCTAAGAGCTCAGTTTTGAAGAAGAAAACACAAGGAAAAGTGATGAGGAAACTATGGGAAAGTCGTAGGGAGGCCGTGCAGTGAGGCTCAGGTTTTCTGCTACGTCAGCGTAACGACAGAGTATATGAACGGAATGTGTTTTGGAGAGAGTTTACAAATGAAATGGAAGCAAGATGATTGGCCTTATATAGGCAGCTTTGGCCGTGGCTTTTGGGCCAATTTCTGCCAAGAAAATAAATGAAAAAGTAAAAGAAAAATGAAAGATAAAGATGACTTAGTCATCTTTGACTTGGCTTTGACCAAGCTTGTGGTTAGCTTTTTAACCATGTGTGTTTAAGTCCTTTCAGTCTCGTGTGTGTGGGTCGTGGCTTTGCTTCTTCGAATCAGAGAGGCCGTTAGCTGTTCATGTACTTTGCGTACGAGTGTCCTAAAAATATTCTGAACATACCATCGTGATCTATTAATTTTTCTAATGAGGAATTTAATTTAATTTAAGTTATTTGTAAATTTATTTTCATAAAAGTGTTCTTTACAAATAACTTTGATGCATAATTAAATTCTGGTGACGAAAGGTAATTAATCTGATGTCTGTGGATTTTCGTGAAATCGCAACAATAACCTTAATTGGCATTTTTGGGAAATAAATTTGAGGATTTAAAATTAAATTACTTGTATATTTATTTATTTATTATGCGAAATCTTTACTAAGAAAAAAACGGGATATTACATTGTTGACGGTTGTTTGCTGACGGGTGATGGAGAGGATTATTGGTAGAGGGCAGTGGTAATGGTCGTGGCTGGTGGTTTTGAGATGGGGAATTTTGGGGCTTATGGTTTCTATTT
The DNA here is from genome assembly GCA_003254905.1 of Nissolia schottii. Classification (NCBI taxonomy): domain Eukaryota; kingdom Viridiplantae; phylum Streptophyta; class Magnoliopsida; order Fabales; family Fabaceae; genus Nissolia; species Nissolia schottii. Next base: position 24,588 of record QANU01090644.1, read on the forward strand.
TTAGAGGGATTCCTTTTTTCTTTTTTCAATTGTTTTTTTTATTTTTTTAAATGAACATGGGTCGGGTTTCGGGTGGATGGTTTGTCATATGACGTGCCACGTAGCACATTTAATGCACACATTACCAAATAACGTCTCCTACTAATTGGCAGGGACTAAAACCACCAATTTTTTTCTCAAGAATTAATTCCTAACAAAAAATAATAATTTAGAGATTAAACACAGAATTTTTATATTTAAAAAGATTAAAAACATATTTAACCCTTAAAAAAAAATACAAATGGAGCCAACATAACATTGAGGCCAACTAACCAAGTCTTCAATTGTGGCTAATCGCAACTATCTTAAATTTTCACTAATCTCTTCAACTAACTCCGTATCTATTTCTGCAACCCAAATTGCTGAGGAACTATTTCTGTAACTCTCTTGCATAATCATTGAAGTAAATGACCTTATCTATATGACAATGAGTTTTTGCTTCTATACATTTGGTTTCTCATTCGTGATTTCATACGGTTCCACTTCTATCTATCTGGTGAACAAAAGGAAACATTTTTTTCAGGCATAGAATTAAATTCAAATTGGATATTCTGAAATTTTATTTAAATACCATACTCGTATACTTTTGTGTGTATTCATGATATCTACCTCCAACCACGTGACTAGTAATTTTGATTAATCTCTTTTTAATAATTGGACTCACATAAAATAATAAATTGTTGAATATAAAATATTTGATTAATCTCCTCGTAATAATTGAATTTACATAAAATAATTAATTATTAATCATAAAATATTTTATCATTTTTATAAGTATCATTGAACCACACCAACATAATTAATAGAAGAGTTAAACTATCACCACACTGCACTTTATAATCTTTTAATGGTATATTACTAAATATGAAACGTTTAAAAAATTATTTGATTTAACTTGCACTCGCTTCGCGTTGTATTTTAAAATGTGTTAAATAACAATAACAATTTAAATTCCCGGGACATTACGGTAGCTAGCTGGCATCAATGATTAACCCCAGTACTCCACCCTCCTATTTGTCCTGCATATTCAATTCTAGCTGTCTTCGGACCACTAAGACGCAGGAGACAATAAAGAAAAATGCTATTTTTTTACATTAAATTTAGTTTTTAAATTAAGCATTTCCTCTCATAAATAATAAATATTAAGGGATTCACCCGTAATATTCATGAGAGGTGAAACTTTGTGTTTAGTATTAAATAACACTACTAGGCATCAAACTAAAATTCTTCTTCAATAATTATGTAAAAATTATATTTAAAATAAAAAATCAATATAATATTAAGATATAAATATTTTAAAAAATAATTAAAATGTGATATTTTTTTATAAATAATCACATTTTATTATGATTTATGGTATCGTTTTATATTTTTTCTATAAGTTATCACGTTTTATAATGATTTATATCATCACCTTTTCTCTATTTAATAAATTACCGCGTGTTATGAAATTTCATATTTTAACAAGTTATATAAATACGGTCAAACTTTTTTTTTCATTGTTTTACCCTGTCCTTGCTGTAATTCACTTGAAAAACAAACAAAAAGAAAGAAAAAGGAGAGTTTTTTTTTTTTTTTTTTATTGCCCTCACATGGGGAGTTGGGATTCGTCAACCGTGTTGGCGAATTGGCATTGCGTACGAAAATATTTTTTATTTTTTTTATTTTTTTAATTAAAATATAAGTAAATATTCATATATTTACTTTTCTCCGTCCACTATGTGTTAACATAACACATATATGAATATTTACTTACATTTTAATTAAACAAATTTAAAAAAAATACAAAATATTTTCGTGTCCCAATCCCGTGACACGTCAACCAAACCGAGATAGTACTGCAATAAATTTTTAAACAAAGATATTTTGATAATATATTTTTATGCCAATGATAATACATTAAAAAACTCCAAAAAGGATCCATCCACTTCCTCCTTATAATTCATCCCTCCATCTTCAACATTTTCAACCCCACACACACACAAGAAGCCCAGTATCAACCAGGTACCAAAACCTCAAACCGCGAAGGGAGAAAGAACTGCCAATTATCAACCATGGCATCACCTCCACACACGTCCTCCAGCAACACCAAGGAGCTTCCACTGAAAGAAATCCCCGGAAGCTACGGCCTCCCCTTCTTCGGACCCATCTTTGACCGCCACGACTACTTCTACCACCAAGGCCGCGACGAGTTCTTCGCCACCAGGATCCAAAAGCACAGCTCCACCGTGATCCGCACCAACATGCCCCCGGGTCCCTTCATCTCCTCCAACCCAAGGGTCGTGGCCCTTCTGGACGCGGCCTCCTTCCCGATCCTCTTCGACAACTCCAAGGTCGAGAAGCGCAACGTCCTCGACGGCACATTCATGCCCTCCACCGCCTTCACCGGCGGCTACCGCGTCTGCGCCTACCTCGACACCACCGAGCCCGCCCACGCTGCCCTCAAGGCCTTCTTCCTCAGCGCGCTCCAGGCGCGCAAGGACTCCTTCGTCCCTCTCTTCCGCAGCTCAGTCTCGGAAGCCCTGGTCGAGATCGAGGACCAGCTCTCCGGAAAAGCCGCCTCCGCGAGCCTAAACGACGCCGTAGCCTCCGCTTCCTTCAACTTCATGTTCCGCCTCTTGTGCGACAACAAGGTACGCGACACAACCTTATGGAGTTCATATCTGTCATTGTCTAGTTACCGTAACTGGGACTGATCGAGTTTTGTTACACGTGCAGCAAAAATCATACACCATACATACACCTTGATTTATATACATAAAGTTTGTATTTTAATGCATGTAATGCTTGCATATGTACGAGAGTATGAAATTAGGTGTACATGTAACATTTTTGGGACTGATCTGAGCGTTTCTTTGTTACAAGGATCCCTCGGAAACGAATCTGGGCTCCAAGGGGCCGAAGCTGTTTGACACGTGGCTGCTGTTCCAGCTGGCACCGCTGGCGACGCTGGGCCTGCCGAAGATCTTCAACTACGTCGAGGATTTCCTGATCCGGACGGTTCCCTTCCCGGCGTGCCTCGCGAAGTCAAGCTACAAGAAGCTCTACGAGGCCTTCTCGACCTCCGCGGGGAAGCTGCTGGAAGAAGCGGAGAGGGCCGGGTTGAAAAGGAGCGAGGCGTGCCACAACCTCGTGTTCATGGCCGGGTTCAACGCCTACGGCGGGCTGAAGAACCAGTTCCCGACCCTCATGAAGTGGGTGGGCCTGGGCGGGCCGGAGCTCCACAGAGAAATCGCGGAGGAGGTCAGGAGCGTGGTTAAGGAAGAAGGCGTGACCGTCGGCGCCCTGGAGAAGATGAGCCTGGTGAAGTCCGTCGTGTACGAGGCCATGAGGATTGAGCCCGCGGTGCCGTATCAGTACGCCAAGGCGAGGGAGGACCTGGTGGTGAGCAGCCACGACGCGAGTTTCGAGATCAAGAAGGGAGAGATGATTTTCGGTTACCAGCCGTTCGCGACGAGGGATCCCAGGATCTTCGAGAAGGCGGAGGAGTTCGTCGCGCGGAGGTTCGTTGGGGAGGAAGGGGAGAGGCTGCTGAAGTACGTGCTGTGGTCCAATGGGCGTGAGACGGAGGAGCCGTCGCCGGAGAACAAGCAGTGTCCGGGGAAGAATCTGGTGGTGATGCTGTGCAGGCTGTTCCTGGTGGAGTTCTTCCTGCGGTACGATACGTTTGAGTTCGAGTACAAGACGGTTGTTTTGGGACCCAACGTTACAATTAAGTCTCTCACCAAAGCGTCTAGCTCCTAAAGTGATTTTTTTTTTTGTTTTGGAAATACTTTATTTGCTCTAAAAAAAAAATATCCACTAAAAATCTTTTAATATTAAATATTAATTTTCTCTTTTTTTTTTCCACTCTCCTTCGCTCAAATTTTTTTTCCTTCCCATGTTTTTTTTTTTCCATTCTAACCACTCACTCTCTTTAATGTTTTGCAAGAGAGGGTGAATGTGTGTGTTTCAGAGTGCGAGTGGGGGAATTAGAGAGTGCGTCAGTTACTTTTTGACATTTAATAAGTTGCATGTCTCATTTCATCTTGCTTTTGCGCATGAAAATGTTTGTTCATTTTTGTATAAAATGTTTGTTCACGTATTTGTAATATTTAGTGCACAATTGGTGGATACTTTTTAGGATACACAAAGCATTGCCCTTTTCTGGATCTCTCTTGTGCAGTAACTCTTTGTTGTTTCTTCATTTCTGGTTGATTATATTGTTTTGGAGTTTTGGAAAGTGCAAGTTGGTTGGTACTTGAATACTTGAGTAGGAGTTGAACTTGGAAGATGGGATGTTTACTATCTAAACATGTGTTAAGTTTTAAGTGTGAATGTAGAAGTGTCCCATTAATAAATTTTGAACTAAGTGAAGATTATATATTTAGAAAGATTCATAAATTTGTTGTATTAAGGTTTTGAATTAAGATGTGACATCCGACCCGTTGTTTGTTTCTCACTTGGCTCATTTGATTTTGGGTTCTCCCTCATTGCTTTAATCCCAAAAACATGTACATGTGGAAAGTTATAATACAACTAAAATATATAACTTTGACATAACAACATTCACAAAAGTGTAGAGTTTAGGATTTATGGTAGACCTTGACATTTTTTATTAGTTTAAGGTTACCAGTGAACCCCAAACATTTGTCAATAGTTTATGGTCCATGGTAGACCCTACACCTTTGTGAATGTTTTTGTCTCATGGTTGTCCATTTTAGCTGTCATATTATTATTTCTCTAGTACAAAAATATTACTTGTACTTATGGATATGAGACATCGTGTTGACTTATATTTCATCTACCATTGGATGAGATTTCATAAGAGTGTATGTCCCATTAAAATCTCATTTAATGATGAATGTAATGTGAATAGACATGGTGTCTCACATATTATAAGTGCAAATAACACAATTCATTAATATAACATTGTACCGTTCAAAATTACGAAGGACTAATTTCTTTTTTTCGCAAATAGTTATGAAGAGCTTGCTTGGTACATTACTAAAACTACTCTTAAGCTAAGAACCTGTAACGACTCAAAAATCATTACCAATGTACTACAGACCTGTGTCCCTTGGCAAGCCTCCTACAAATATTTTTCTATAAAACATACATATAAACTTTATCTAAAACAATAATATAACTGAAAGCATGATTTGAGTTTTGGGACTGAAAAAATGGGTTGATTTTTAAAAAATATGGGTTTAGAACTATCAAAAACCTTAGGGCCAAGTCTTGAGTCCATCTGGTTTTTGAGAACTAAAATTCCAAAGAAAACAGGGTTTTACGAGGGCAAAACAACATTTTTGGGAAAAAGGTAAAACAATAATTTCGTGCATTTAGGGTTAAAATCTGAATTTCTAATTATAAAAAATGATCCTAGGGCTATCAAAAACCTTGGGGTAAGGTCTTGGACCTCTCTGGTTTCTGATCACTAATTTCAGACAGAAAGTGGACGGTTTTAGAAAAGCACTGATACACCGTAGTTTCATTCTATGATTATGTTTTATATATTGTGTATTATGTGTTGTATTGTTATGAGGAACATTCAATGTATGAGTATGTGTATGCATCATGAGGACACAATCGTCGATAGGTACAGTAGGATGGCTGTAGATAACTAGAGGGTCATCACCTAACTAATTTAAAGAACATAATTGAACCTAGGAATGAAGAGGTACCAGTCCCACAGATTCCGGTGTTCCTCAAAGAAAAAGTTAGTTATGTATATGATTCGGATGAGTTTGATCTCTTGGCACGTCTACGGACAAGCCCTGCCAATCCCAAAAGGGATGATTGGTAAACGAAACGTAGGTTGTGACCTGATATATGAATATGAATATGAATATGGAAATGAAAGGACGTGACGTCACGATTCCAATGAATGAATATGTATATGGAAATGGATATGTCGAGTCCCTTATTTAGTTATGTTTGTCTTAGGATGGGCCCCTCGCCATCCCAAAGGAAGGGTAGTTGTTCGTATCGTTGGGCGATGCCTTCCTCCTATGAGTTGTACGTGGTTAGCTACCACACTAGTTAGAGCGTTGTCGGGTCGTCAACGATAGCAAAAGCAAAGAGGTAGTAGGCCGTGGGCCACGACTACTAGAGTGGGGTTGACTATGAAAATGAAAATGGATACAGCCACAGTGCGCGTGAAAGATCTCAATGCCATGCATATGAAATAGATATGAATATGTGGGATGGACATGATTATGCGACAATGAAATGAATATGTGAAATGAAAATGAATGATGTGTGCTTAAATTGGAAAAGTATATGATATGGATATGTACATGATGTAAGTAAGTATATGATGTAGATATGTATATGATATAATTATGTATATGTTGTTAGTTACTGTCAAGAGTACGCTTGAGATGGAGGGTACGAGAGCATGTGATAAGATATCACGAGGCTCCGACGAGTAAAATTAATCAGCACAACTTACTAGGCAATGAAAGATTAGAATTTCCCCTCACCTAGTAAGCATAGATAAAGCTATCCAGTATTAGGCCAAAGAGAATAACTAGTAGGAATTTTTAGTATGCATGTTTACTTAGAGAACTCCTCCGTGGCCTGGATGCATAGTTGAGAAATGAAGCAATAGATTAGGCTAAGGTTTTCCACTGAGAACGAAGTGTTCTCACCCCCACTCGATTATGATGTCCAGACGAGTACAACCAACATGCTTAGAGGACAAGGCACCATAGGACGACTTACGATCTCAAAGCGAAGGACCCTCTGAGAAGAAACAGGAGCTACCTTTCTTTCTACGCATGATAGTGATTAGTATTTTGTATGATGTGACAGTTAAATGGTCTAGACAGGCCTTTAATGATTATGTGTACTAGACGTGGTGAGTATTATTATAGTAGATTGTATAATTGTATGTTGGACCATATGATTGTGTGTGTGTGTGTGTGTGTGTGTGTGTGTGTGTGTGTGTGTGTGTGTATATACCCTGTGATATTCAATATGATTATCCCCTCTGCTAGTTATCACTTGTATATGTACATAACTCCTTGAACACGCACGACTCATAATTTATGGATTGATAAAGGAAAGAAATAATATTTTTAAAGTTGTCCATATTTTCGGTTAAGAAATATTTGCAACCTTAAAAGTAGGGGCTAAAAGTAACCCCAACCAAAGTAGATAACAACCTAGTAGCGCGTTTGCGACTTATGTAACATCCCGCTTTCTCCTTAGCGAAAATCTCGCTAGATATGCCTAGAAATTCTCATTTTAGGTTAAACCATTTGAAATATGAACTTTTAGATTAAAAGTGTCTGTAGAAATAATTCTACTTATTTTCACAAAATTCTACAGGCACTAGAATAAATCCTTTATGTCATCCGGGTACAATTGCGTGTCTAAGATATATGTAAAATATACAGATACAGAAGAAAGTTTACAAGTACCTTAGATTAACATAGTTACTTCCTTAGAAAAATTAGAAAATCACAAGGACGTGATCAGAATATTTTTAGAACAACCACAAGCGAAGTACCGGAACCGGGAACGACCAGAACTGATCAAAATTGATCTGCGTATGACCCTTAATTCTTGGCCACAAAAGCGGCCAAGAAACAAGACCAATACGTGTCTAAGAAGTGGCCAAATGGCCAAGTCAAATAGTCAAAGAGTGAATTATGGTGGTAAGTCACCATGCTTAGGTCATGGATGATGTCATCTTAGGGGTAAAATGGTAAATTGGTCCAAGGGCATTTTGGAAAAGGGAATTTCGTGGCTTGGCCTATAAATACCCTTAGAATCTAAAATTTTAGAGAGAAAAAGGAAAACATTGCCAAAACTCTGTCCAATTTCACACTCAGCAATTATCTTGTTAAGCCACAAACCCGTAGACCTTCCTATACAAACCTTAGCCAGAATTTTCCAGAGATTCCCTAACTTTAACACACCAAAATCCCCTTAATATCTTAGAGAAATCTTGGAGAAACCTAGCCTAGAACCGGAGCTAGGAAACATCACAATAAGGCAAGAGGTTGTAGAAAGCACCGGAACCGTAGCAGGATTCGCACAAGTGGGTAAACTGACTTATCCACTGTCTATGTGGTTGTGAGTTAGATAATATTTGATGTTAGGATGTTTTATGTGACCATGACTATATATATGTGTTGTTGATATTTGTCTGGAACTGCTGGTGCTATATGTGACTCTGTCAGAATTTAGGAAATAGGGGCTACAAACAGGGCTATATCACTTTTTTTAAGAGGAACTGTATGCTGGGAATTTTATCATGAAAAACTAATGTTATTTTTGAGTTCTACATGAAAAATTGAGTGGGGATGTCAAGTTTTATTATTTTTGGAGTCCCTGATGAATTTCTCAGCAAACAGACAGAAAACGATGTTTTTGGGCAACAAGGGGAAAACGGGAATTTCAAGTTTTGGGACAGAAAAACTAGGTTGATTTTCAGAAAAAATGGTTTTATAACTATCAAAAACCTTAAGGGAAACTCTTGATTCCATCGGGTTCTTTAGAACTAAAATTCCAAGAAAACAGGGTTTTACGGGGGCAAAACAGCATGATGGGGAAAAGGGCAAAACTGCACTTTCGTAATTTTGTGGTTCAAATCTGAATTTCTGAGTATGAAAAATGATCTTTGAGCTATCAAAAACCTTGGGGATAAGGTCTTGGACCTCTCCGGTTTCTGATAAGTAAATACTGACAGAAAACAGACGTATCGAAAAAAGTACTGATACACCATAGTTTCAAGCTACGTTCATGAGTATGTTTTATGTGAAGTGTTTTATGATAAATTAAACTAGCCTAATCTATGCTTTAATGATCTATGCATGCCTATGTTGTTATGAGAAAATAAGCTGTGTTATGTGATTTGTAGGCAATAGTTATATAGATGCTGTGTTATGTTTTAGCAAGTGAAAGTATGTCTCTTATGCTTATGGAAAATGATAATTGATGGATAATATATGACCATATATGTGTTGATTCCCTATGAGGGATTGAATTATGTCATGTTAAGAAAAGAAAGGTAAAATTCCCAAGTGTGAACGAAGTCAGTCTATCCCCAAGTGTGGATAGGTCCCAAAGTGTGGACTAAGGCATTATGTTCCCAAGTGTGACCAAAGTCAGTCTATCCCCAAGTGTGGGTCAGTCTATCCCCAAGTGTGGATAGGTCCCCAAGTGTGGACAACATGAATCAGTTCCCAAGTGTGAACAAAGTAAGTCTATCCCCAAATGTGGATAGGTCCCTAAGTGTGGACGAAGCAAGTCTGTCCCCAAGCATGGACAGCTCCTCAAGCGTGGACCAAGTAAGTCTATCCCCAAGTATGGATATGTCCCCAAGTGTGGACAAAGTAAGCTATTCCTGATGTCGCTATCACATCTGGATATTGATAATGATATTAAGATGGTGATTATAAGATAATGATGATTTTAAGACGATGATTATAGGATGATGGTTATAAGATGATGGTTATAAAGGAACCTTATATTCTTTCATGTATATATATGTGTGTGTGTGTGTGTGTGTGTGTGAGGTATGTTATAATGAGAACTTGTTCCCTAAGAGCTGGGGCAGAGAATAGATGACCTAGATAATGGAAAGACTAAATTCCCTCAATCACCTAGTAAAGTAGGTAAAGCTACTCAGGACTAGCATGGATATTAATAACTAGTAGGGATGTAGTATAACTATGACACCTAGAGACCCCCTGAGCAGCGGAATCATAATTGAGAACGAAATAATTTATGATGACTTAGGTTTCCCACTAAGAACGCAGAGTTCTCACCCCCGCTCCTTTGTGGTTCTAGGCATGCACGACTTCTCGGGTTTCCTCAGGCCCTAGATACCAGTATTTTCTTCCGTCATTCTAGCAAAGTGGCGACTGGCATTTTCGTCTGTAGAGAGCTTCAAATGGAGCCATCCCTATGCTGGCTTGGTAGTTGTTATTGTATGCAAACTCTACGAGTGGTAGCAATTCTTCCCAATTTCTAGGGGAATCCAGCGCACAGGCTTTCAGCATGTCCTCTAAGGTCTGAATGGTCCGCTCCGATTGGCCATCAGTCTGAGGATGGTAGGCGGAGCTCAAACATAGCTGAGACCTGTAAGCCTTCTGGAAGGTGGTCCAGAATCTGGAAGTGAATCTTGGATCTCTGTCCAAAATAATGGAGGATGGTACTCCATGCAATCTTACCACTTCTTTGACGTACAACTGCACAAGTTTCTCCATCGGGTAGTTCACCTTGACGGGGATAAAGTGAGCAGACTTAGTCAATCTGTTCACAATTACCCAGATGACATCCGTTCCCTTCGGAGTGCGTGGTAATCCAGAGACAAAATCCATTGATATACCATCCCATTTCCATTCTGGAATTTCTGGTGGATTTAACAACCCAGGTGATTTCTGGTGCTCTATCTTCAGCTTTTGACAGACTAGGCACTTCTGTACCCAGTCCTCAATATCTCTTTTCAAGCCTGGCCACCAAAACATCTTCTTAAGGTCATGGTACATTTTGGTGGTTCCTGCGTTCATGGTGAAATGACTATTATGTGCTTCTTGCAGAATATCTTCCCTCAGGCTGCCCTCATTGGGCATGCAGATACGCTGGTTAAATCACAGAATTTCGTCATCCCAATCGTCACATCCTTGATCCTTCCCTCTTCTATGGCCTTCCTGAACTTGTCCCAAGTGTCCTCCCGAGAATTCTTCTGAGCCTCCACAACTCTGTGCTTGAAGTCACTAGTGACTTGCAGTGGGTATAGCACTATACGGTTGTGTTGGCGAGCCACGGTCAGGTTGAGGCTGCGAAAATTTTCAATCAGCTTCACTTCCTGGACCATCATCTGTGCCATATGTAATGATTTTCGACTCAATGAATCTGCTACCATGTTTACTTTCGCAGGGTGATAATTGAGGTTGAAATTGTAATCCTTAAGAAATTCGGTCCACCTCCTTTGGCACATGTTGAGTTCCTTTCGGTCAAAAAAGGTATTTCAAACTTTTATGATCTGAAAATACCTCGAACCGAATGCCATACAAATAATGCCTCCAGATCTTTAGTTTAAAAACTACCGCAGCCAACTCCAAGTCGTGCGTGGGGTAGTTTGCTTCATGCGAATTCAGTTGTCCAGAGGCATAGGCTATCACCTGACGTCGCTGCATCAGCACACATCCCAATCCAGCACCTGAAGCGTCATAATACACCTCAAAAGGTGTCTGTGGGTCGGGCAGTACCAGTATGGGAGCAGTGGTCAGTTTTTCCTTCAACTCACAGAAACTCCTTTTGCACTCTAGTGACCAATCCACTTTCGCTCCCTTTCTGGTCAGCTTGGTTAATGGCAGGGCGATTTGCAAAAATCCCTTGATGAACCGTCAATAGTACCCTACAAAGCCCAAAAAGCTTCATATTTTGGTGACTGAGGTAGGCCTCTCTCATGTTCTGACTGCCTCAACCTTGCTGGGGTCCACTGCCACTCCATGTTCCGTCACCACATGACCTAGGAATTGTACTTCCTTGGCCCAAAACTCGCACTTGGAGAGCTTAGCATATAGCTTCTTTTCTCTCAAAATCTCCAAAATGATCGTCCAGTGTCTGGCGTGCCCTTCTTCACTCTTTGAGTACACCAGTATATCATCGATAAAGACGATGACATAATCGTCCAGATATGCGCGGAAGATCCTGTTCATGTAATCCATGAAAATTGCAGGAGCATTTGTCAACCCGAACGGCATCACTGTAAACTCGTAGTGGTCGTAACGGGACTTGAACGCGGTCTTAGAGATATCCTCCTCCCAAACACGAATTTGGTGGTAGCCAGATCGTAAATCAATCCTTAAAAAGATCTTTGCGCCTTTCAACTGGTCTAGCAGGTCATCGATTCTAGGCAGCGGGTACTTGTTCTTAATGGTAACTTTATTCAACTGCCAATAATCAACGCACATCTTCATGATGTCGTCCTTTTTTCTTTACAAATAACACTGGTGCTCCCCAAGGTGACACACTTGGTCGGATGAACTACTTTCCCATTAGGTCTTCCAACTACTTTTTCAGCTCCTGCAATTCTAATGGGGACATGCGATATGGCGCAATGGAAATGGGTCCTGCGCCCAGCACCAGATCAATTGAAAATTCCACCTCCTGTCTAGGAGGAAACTCTAGAATGTTATCAGGAAACACATCCGAATACTCACATACCACCGGGATGGTTTCAACCTCCAACTTTGTTACGACTTCTAAGGATGCCAGAAGAATATATCCTTGGTTGTCCAGTTGACAGCAGTATAGCGTAGGCAGTGCCTCCTCTGAGGTTAACGGGCTAGGGACTGTGTGGGGAAATGTTACCATCTTTTTAGCACCATCCAGCACAGCCCGATTGGCATTCAACCAATCCATCCCTAGGATCATGTTTAATTCGACTAGGGGAAGGCAAATCAGGTCAGCCACGAATTTTCTTTCTTGCAGCTGGAACGGACACTGAAGACATACTCGACAAGTACTGATCGGTGGTGCCGTGGGTGTGGACACTGTCTACGTGTACGGCAATGTTGTGGGAGATAAGCTTAGCTCCTTTACACTATCATAGGATATAAAGGAGTGTGTAGCTCCCAAATCATATAACACAATTAAGGTTTTACCTTTTAGTATACACTCACCGAAGATCAGGCCTTCTTCGTCCTGCACCTCTTCTGCCGCCAGTGTAAACACCCGGCCCTGGCATTGCGCTAGGAGTGGAACGACGGTGCATGCTCGAGAGAGTCTGCATTTGAAACAGACCCCTTGGCCTGCCAAGCATTCACCCAAATGTGCCTTGTGACACTTCGGGCATAGCGGCCGAGAATCACTTCTTTGTTGAGGCCCCATTGCAGTGCGACTAGAGGCACCCACTGGTTATTGGGGCCTTGCTCCCTGTTGCTGGCCCCTGGGTACTCTAGGTCCTGTCAGGTTCTGGGGTCTCACCATCCATTGTTGCGGTCGTGGGGGAGGCTGTCCTCTACCTTTGTTGGGAAACAGAGCCTGAAAGGGTCCTCTCTGTCTCGGCACCTGTGAAGAACTCCCCTGCTCCTCCAGTCTCCGCTTGTATTTTGTATTCCTAGCCATGGCTAGGTTCTGGGCTAATTCCTCCACCGTCACAGACTTGCTCACCAAGAGGGCATAATCCTGTATGTCCCAGTGATATATAGCCATTCGTAACTCTAGCTTCAGCACCCTCTAGAACTTCCCACACTTCCATTCCTAATTCGGGTGCAGTTGTTATGTGCGGGAATAATGGCATAGTCTCTCAAAGGTGGTCGTATACTCGACAACCGTCATGTCCCCCTGCTTGATCTCTAAAAACTCTGCCTCCTTCTAATCCCTGAGTCCTTTAGGGAAGTATTTGTTTAAAAGGGTGACCATGAATTGATGTCATGTGATGGAACCTCCTCTCTGTTCCAAGAGAGGTCTGGTAGAATTCCACCATGCCCTGGTGGCACCTCGCAGTCTCCGCATTGCAAACTGAACCTTCTGCACCTCCGTGCAGGGGATGTCTTCATAGATCTGCTCCATCTCTGCCAACCAGTTATGGACCAATTCTGGGTCCATCATCTCTTCAAAAATCGGAAGGTTCGTTCTTTCAAAGTCAGCGAATTTCTTGGCGTCCGCCTCTTCAACTGTCAGGGTTGGATTCCGATAAACGGTAGCCGCGACCATTTGAGTGGTAGCCTGAGCTTGGGCTTGAGTGGCTTGGGCCTAAGCCTGAGTGGCTTGGGCCATCTCCCAGAGAATGCTAGCAAGATCTGTGGATTCCATGGTTTGTTGTGTTGTATCTCTGCCCGGCGGCATGCCTAATCTGGTGTACCTGTACAATTTCGAGTTAATTAGTCTCAAGAGAGATTAGTACATAGGAACTTAGCATATACCACTTCGCAGAAACCATCACCATAATCATGCTCAAAATCATAGTGCAGCTCAGTCCTCAGGCTCTTTTGGATCAAACTGCCCTGATGCCAAATGAAACACCCTAGCTAGCTGGCTTATGCTTAAGTCATAAACCATACTGGCTAGGTGGTTGTCGTTTGGGTTGCGAAATCTTTCTCGTCCACAGTATCTTTAAAATAGTGCTTTACTAAAAATAGGGGGCCGATTTGAGATTTTCTTTTTCTTTTTGCCCAACTACTGGTGCTAGGAAATTAGAAGCCATGCGTATAGGTAGTCATTTAAAATGCGTAATCTACGATATAGGAATTCAGCATACCAAATTGCATAGCCACGTAGATCGACCATAATTGCACATATATATATATATATCAGAAGTTATAATGTACATTTCTTTACTCTAAGTTAGTTAGTTCCTATTATACAAACATAGTCACACTATACGTAGGCATCTTAGGCGGATGGATACTATCCATTGTGCCTATTACATACATATATCACAATCCTACAGTCCATCTATCACCAGAGACCATCCTCGCCTGCCTGCCACGCATCCCTACGCGTTTGACTTCTCCTCATCATCATGCTCGAAAGCATAGTGCAGCTCGAAAGCGTACACTGAAACACCGTGGCTAACTGCCTATGCTTAAGCCGTACGCAAAGCTTACTAGGTTGTTTACTACCTGGTGGGAATACTTATAGGCCATTATTACTTTTGGAAAATAGTCATTTAGGAAAATAGGGACCGATTTTAAACTTTTCCATGATATCATTTATTGCATAAAATAGGAGCCATACGTCAGAAATAACAATTATAGCAAGCGGTAAAGCCCTTAGGCTTAGCGAATAATAGTCGAGTAATAGCAAAGCATAAACTGTACATACATTTTGGTCCATCACAAAAGTCACGTAGTTATAATTACAATAAATAATATACAAGCCACATGTCTGTCTATACATAATACATGTCATCAAAATACAAGGGTCACTGTAACACTGCTCAGTCTGCCCTTAACAAAATACGAGCTCTGGCTGCCTCTGGTGTCTTTGTCAGGTCTGGACCGCCTCATAGCTTCTCGGCCGGCTCGGCCGCATCCTCGTAGTATGATTCGTCATGTGTCCCTGGAGTCATAAGGTAGTGGAGGTGAGAACGGTAGGTTCTCAGTGGAAAGCTGTAGCTCTGCGATCTCGTGGTTCATTTAGTTATAATCTAGGTCGTTCAGGTGTTTCTAAGTGAACATGCATACTAATATCCCTAATGATTATTATTTGTCCTAAAGTCCTGAATAGCTTTATCTACGTTACTAAGTGATAGGGGAACTACTCTTTCTTACTAAGTTCCCGTGCTTGTTATTTTCCTTCGGATACTTACATAGCCGTCTCGAGCGTTCTCTTGACAGTACTTACATCACATTTACTTATCTTCTTACTTATTCATACTTCCATACATACATTCTTACCTACATTACATACATAAATTTATGCATACATCACATACTATAATTCTTTCTTTCTTTCTTTCATACTTTACTCTTTCTTTACTTTCCTATTTCTTGAGCCTTTCCACTCTTATAGCTGTGGCCTCGACTACAACCTACTTTTGTTCCCTATCGTTGACGACCTGGCAGCGCTCTAACCGGTGTGGTAGCTAACCACGTAAAGCTCATAGGAGGAATGCATCGATCAATGATATGAACAACCACCCAACTGCTGAATGGTGAGGGGCCGGCCCTGGCGACGCGACCGAGCGTGGTACTTGATATCCCTATCATAGTATGTCCTCTGTTGACATTACTTGACGGGATACCCACACACCCCCAGGCAGGTCCTCTATTGACCTACCTGTGGTGGGCTTCCACCTTCCGCGTGCCCTCTCTTGACACCTCGGAAGTGGGCTAGTAGCGTACCCCCACCTTAGCATGTCCTCTGTTGACATTGCTAGGTGTGGTAACTGCACAACTCCAGGTATGCCCTTGCGACACCACCTATGGCGGGCTTCCACCTTCAGTATGCCCTTGCGACGCTACTGAAGCGGGATTGTCATTTGGACCTTTATGACGTCACGTCCTGTACCTGTTCTTATAGCATTGCATCATATCATCATCTTTTATTTCTCATAACATTTCTTCTTTTCTTTTCTTTCTTTGCACATATCATGGCTTCACTTGTTCCCTAAGGTTCATTTCAATTATAATCTTTACTCATTACTTGATTAACCTCTAATCCTCTAACAGTACCTTAACGTGATGCATGGCATGCTAACATATTACTTCCATAAGTATAATGCATGAAATCCTACCTATTACATCACATAGCTTATGTACTTCAGTCATACACATCACTTACATCATAACTTGTTGGATTATGTGCCTTAAGACAGCTTCCATGAGACGTTCAAGTCTCAAGCTGCTCAGCGAAACCTCTTGTTCACTCAGCGGTCTGAGCTTAGTCCGCTCAGCTGTAAGAGCTGCATCGCTCAGCGGTATCCCATCTCGCTCAACAGGCTGGGGCCCGGTTTTCAAAAATATCTTTCCATCCTTATCCTCAGTGACCTTTAGGCCGCTCAGCGCCCTGGATTTCATGTGTTAAAAAAATTGCTTTCTGCTGCACTCCGCTCAGCGGCACCTGGGGCCGCTCAGTGGTACCTGGCGAAACTGAAACAGAATGCATTGTTTTCTTTCCTTTCTCTTCCTCTTTTATCATGGACACTCCTTGAGGTTCTCACACATATTGCAACCATCAAATTCCTATCTAGCCCAGGTCACAAGACCCTTCAAAATCATCTTCCTAACATCCTAGCATGAGTTCTAACATAGATACACATACATACATAGAAGCATACACACACACACAAACACATCCAACCACCAAGGATGGTGAGTAAGCTAGAGTTACCCACTTCTTGGGGGCTGTCCGGTGGTGAGGAAGAGGAGGGAGAGTCGTCCTCCAGGCTTTGAGCGCGATCCAAGCTTTCTGGCGGAGTTTCGGCGGTGTAATCGCGGAGCACATGGGCAGAGTTTCGGCTAGGAGAGCAATTTTTCTAATTTTTTTTTCTGATTATGGGCTGGCGATTTATAGCCAAGAGGTTGCCCCTTAAAATTACCTTTTTGCCCCTATGCTTATTTACAATTTTGTCCTTTTTATTTTCTTTAAAAATTAATTAATTTAAAAGATAATAGAAATGTCACATCAATGAATAGTGTTTAAATTTTTTTTATTAATTTCCCTTGAAATCTGATTTCTCTCACGTGGGCTGCCCCATTTTTTATTTTCTCCCGGTTTCGTTTTACTTGTGTTTTATCGTTCGCAGTCCCGGTGCGTCGCGCATAGTCGTCTGAAAAATATTTCGCTTGTACCGTCGCGATCCTCTAATTTCCCCCTACATGGGAATATCATTGCTTTAAGGCATTTGTAAATTTTTCTCTGGGGAAGTATTCTTTACAGATACTTTTGGCCCATTTTCGCTTGCCGGTGTCCGAACCGGACCGTTCTGCTGTCTGCGGGATTTCCTACAACCGCAACCCTAGGTTCTTTGGGCATTTTTACCCCTAAAACTCCTTCTATAACCTCTCTAAATTGTCTTAGAATTTATTTTATTTAATTTTGACAAACTTTTCGCTGAGGGGAAAAACGAGATGTTACATACACCGTCATCATGCTCGAAAGCATAGTGCAGCTCAGTCCTCAGGCTAACTTGGACCAAACTGCTCTGATACCAAATGTAACACCCTAGCTAACTGTTTACGTGTACATCGCAAACAATGATCACTAGATTGTTTTTTGCTTTGGTTGGGGTTGCTTTTAGCCCCTACTTTTATCTTAGAAAATATTTCTTGCTTAGAAAATATAGACCGTTTTGAAACTTTTTCTTTATATACCTATGATACAAAATATGAATCGTGCGCCACATAGAATTTATAATGCAAACGTTAAAGCTTTATACTTAACAGATAATTAATCTAACATAACAACATCAAACAATAAGCAGACAAGTGGTCCATAACATACATCACAAATATTTACATAGGTATTATCATATTTATTACATACATGTACTTTCTTGCCGTAGTGTAAAATATGAACTATATTAACTAAGGACAGATTGTCACATCTTTGGTCGAGCCCCTGCTATCCTATTTCTCCATTCGTCTTCTTCGAGTCTGCTTCTTCAAGTATCGCGCTGGCGTCCTTGTCGTGCTTACCTAGAATCATAAAGGAGCGGATGTGAGAACTCGACATTCTCAGTGGGAAAACCTTAGTCATCATTAATTGTTTTACTCTCAATTATGATTCTGTCGCTCAGGGGTCTCTAGATGTCACATTATACTACATCCCTATTCGTTATTAACATTCCACCTAGTCCGGAGCAGCTACCTACATTACTATGTGATTGAGGGAACCTAATCTTTCCTTATCTACGCCATCTATTCTCTATTCTAATTCTTAGGGCCAATTCTCATTTCTAACTACATCATTCACTTCTCATGTACTTCGCCATGATCATCCCAACTCTACTGTGCTTAGGAAAAACCCTGCCTTGTCCTTAGAGCGTTCCAAACTCCACTGTGGCCGGAACTCCCCGAACTCCTCTGTGGTCAAGGGACTCTCAAACTCGACTATGGCTGGAGAACTCTTTAGACTTACTACTCTTTGAGACTTGCCTTGTCTTTAGAGTGTTCTAACCTCCGCTGTGGCTGGACCTCCCAGGACTCCGCTGTGGCCAAGGGACTCTCCGACTCCGCTGTGGTCGAGAGAACTCCTCAGACTCGACTCATCTCTAAGGTATCCCTGACTCCACTGTGGCTGGGAACACCCAGTGCACTCAGACTCTACTGTGGTCAAGTGTCTTGGCACCTCGACTCTTCTATGGTCGAATGTTCTGACTCTCTAAACATTATTCTACCCCTCATCAAACATTCATATATATAATCAACACAATTCATCATCTTTAAAACAATCATATCTACAGCTAATATAACTTAATAGCTCAGGTCATCATCGTCATCATATTCATTGAAAGATCATCGTCTTATATTCTAACCTACAACACCACATAATCATAAGCAACTAACATATATCGTATCACATAGCTCATAACATATCAAGATTATTTCTTGAGTAACTACAGAATTGAGATCCTAATACATGATCAGGCCGCTTAGCGTCCTGAAGAAAATAAAGTTGGTAATAAGCTCTGCCCGGGCCGCTCAGCGCCGCGCTCAGCGGTGCGCTCAGTGCATTGGGCGTGCCTCAGGTCTCAGCTCTGCAATTTTTGTGTAAATCGCATATTTCTTTCTTACCATCGTCACAAGCAATTTCCTAGGCATTTATCATAATATTTCACATCATAAAGAGTATAATTTCATGGCTCATAATCAGTCCTATCATATTTCTAAATAATTCTTCTATAAGCAGCATCATATGCCTGGGTTTCCATAATCCAACATATTACCAAACAATTCATCAAACAATTATCAAGCCATGAAAATCTAATATAATCTAACATAAAAAGCATCACAATTATTATTTCAAGCAACTAAACCTAACATAATATAGCACAAAACATGTTACAAACATCATCAAACATCTTAGAACCACATAGG
Source organism: Nissolia schottii (assembly GCA_003254905.1). Lineage (NCBI taxonomy): Eukaryota > Viridiplantae > Streptophyta > Magnoliopsida > Fabales > Fabaceae > Nissolia > Nissolia schottii. Next base: position 44,120 of record QANU01090644.1, read on the forward strand.
TAGTGGTTAGGACAGTTTACCCACTTTTCAAGCGTTCGAAAAACTGCGAGAAAAGACTCCCGCGAACCTTGGGGCGATCGTGCTATTTTTCCTGAGTCCAACGGCGTAACCATAGAGCACACGAATAGAGCAGAAATAAATTTAGCAGCATGATTTTATGAATTAAGCGCACAAGGGGAATGGCCTTTGAAGGCTAAGCTTTACACACACACACACACACACACACACACACACTCACACACACATATATTGTATACTGAGGTGGTGGCTTATGCCGCCTTAGCTTTGTTAATTATTATATATTATTATTATATTATTATATATAAATATCTTAGTAAAGGATAATCCCTTAAGGTTTCCTGACTCATTTTGATCATGTTTGATGGTGTTTTGTCCCTAATTATTAGTGTACGGATGCCCTAAAAAATATTTCGGACATACCGTAATGATCCACTAATTTTCCTTATTTCTTATTTAATTTTATTTGGACATTCTTAAATTTTCATATTAGTGTATTTTACGGACTCTCTTGAGTCATAATTTAATTTTAATACTGATCAAAAATTGATCTGAACTTCACAGGACTCTATGAAATCGCAAAATTACTATTTTAACTAATATTTCATGGATTAAATTTAATACTTAAATTTTTCAATCTTATGAATTTATTCTTATTTATTTATCATGCGAAATCTTTGTAAGGGAAAAAATCGGGATGTTACAACGAGTACCTTAATTAACTTAAACTCCTCATTTTAAGTGTTGGTATAATGTATTTTTATGTTTAGATAATTTTTACGATATCCGTTAATTTTCTGCGCACGTGGTCATAACGTACACGGGTAGTTAACGACCGAACAAGTAACAAATTTTAGAGAGAAAAATCTCCTACCAGCCGGCTGCCTTCCTACACGGCACCCAATCCCCCCACTAACCACTCTCTTACACACCATACCTTAAGCCTTGCCTCCCACTATTCATCCATCATTACTTCCATTTCCTTTTAATTATTTTTTCCCATAGTTTCCCTCACAAAAACCAAACCCTTTAGCCTCCCACTCCTCACTTCATCTTCTTCAACTTACTTTCTCTCATTTCTCATTTCTAAGAGCAAAGACCGCTAGCCACTTCGCATTCATCATCATCACCATTTTCACTCTTGTTCCTTGTTTCCCATAAGCCAAAACTGAAACCCTAGAACCCAACACCACCATCTTTGCCTTCCTATTTTCCTCCATAAATCACCAAGAAAAACTCATCTCCTTCCTCACACAAGAGCCACAAAATCTCTAACCTCCATCTTGAAGCTTTATCTTGATGAAAGGTGGTCACAAAGTTTAGATTCTCAAAGCATATTTGGGACTCCTTCTTCAAACTCTCTTCACCAACAACACTCTTAGAAAGTGAGTAAACTTTGGCTAAATCACTGCGATTTATGTGTATTGTGTGTTGGATGTTGAAAAACAACTCGTTGCACTTTTTGGCATCAAATTTCCCCACGTCCATCTATCATCTATCATCATGTAACATTGCAAAATGATTCGAGGAATTCAAGTATGTAAGAAATTTAAATTTTATAGATTAAATAAAAAATTATCTTTAAAATATAAATTAAAGGAACGATCTTTGGAGAAGTGAAAATGAAATTTTACTTTGATATTATATACTTTATTTTGAATCGAATCTGGAAGCGATCATCACAGTGCCAAAAACAAGAGCGTTCAGAGTGGTTCAGAAAGCGATCGTGAGACCCTAGCTAACTTCCTAGTGGGAGAATAAGTAAATAAATACCCCGTCCTCGTGCAGCACGCAGTCCATAAAATAGTCCAACCAAACTGGTACAATATAATTGACAGGGACACCATTAATATTTGAAGCCTGCTTAGACGTTGCCGAGAAATTTTTATTTATTTTATATTCATGCATCACGATATATTTTGTTAATTAATTTTTCTTACTATGAGAAAGGTCATTTAAAAAAACAATTCAAAGTAATAATTGTTATTTATAGAGTATAAATCATTTACGCAACTATGCATATAAGACGTTCTGATTCATTGCGTTGTCAGCGTACCTCGCATGTGCTCATCATTGACAATTGACAAGACAGTTTGTTACAATGTCAGTATCTTCAATAATATTAAGAAAACTAATCATACCTGAAGGATTTGAAAAAGAAATAAATGTTCTTGCAAAAGAAAAATAAATTTCAACAATACATGCACAATATATATCTTGCAAAATAAGATATTATTGATGTAATCTACAACTATTATGTGAGCCCATGAGTAATTTAAAATAATTTCATTTATGTCTTCCTGCTACACTCAAGTCCTTCTCTTTCTCTTTCTCTCACTCTTACCTTCTCTCAATCACAGAGCTTATGGAAGCAAGAAATTTACGGAAGGTGTTGCTTTGAAGTCCTCGGTCTTGTTAGTTCCTCATGTATGAATGACACACACTAAAACGTCGCAATTCTAGTATGAAATTAAATAATAAATTATAAAACTAAGCAACCCTAAAACGTAGTAAGGGTTAACCTAAGTCGTCTCACGAGGAAGAAATTCAACCAATTAAGATAAAAGAACATGATTGAAATAAATGAAAGAAAATACTTAACTTTGCGAAAAATAGAAAGCTTGTGTGTCAATACAAGAGCTCCAACAATTATTGAAGAACTAACAACTCTATGCACTACAAACAATGACTTAAAATGCAAAAAAATATAAACTATTGAGGCAAATTATGAGGTAATGATCCTTCCTTCTTCACCTTAGGTCTATTTATAACCCCAAGGTATACCAAAATAGGAAACTTAAGCTCTACAGTGCCCATTCCACGTTGCAACGATTTGCTAAAGGCTTTTCTTGCACTCCACTCTTCCGTCTTAGCCCATTTTGCACTAATTCTTGCACTAGTACTTGATCCCCTATGATTCTAACAACTCAAACACAAGATGTTAAACTCATAGGCTATTCAAGATAATAAAAATCATTCAAAACGGTGCCTTTAATTACATTTTCCACATTTAAGCATAAAGGAGGACATCGTGGAAAACATATCAATTACGCATTAGAACCACACATTTTTAGGTTGTGATTTTCAACTATGGAATACTATAATAGGGCAGAAAACCCCCAATCAAAATACCCAACATGTATTTCAATGAATATGACATGTATATGTAAATTATTATTATATTTTGTGCTTTGTTGTAATTTTCTGTGATGGACCATGCATCTGTTTATATAACTGCTTATGCTAGGAATGATTAACAGTCGTAAGCCAAGGCTCTATCACTTGTATCATATATCTTGTTCACATGCGGCTCATACTTTATGGATAGCTCACAAGCAGAAAAGTTCTAAAATGGTCTATATTTTCCTTAACCTAGTATTTTCAAAAGTAATTAAGGACTATAAGTACTCCCACCAAGTGATAAACAACCTAGTGAGCATTGCGTATGACTCGAGCATAGGCAATTAGCTAGGGGTGTTAAAGAACCAGTGAAGGCAATAGCAGTTGCACGGAACCAGCGAAGGCAACAACGATAGTTGCGCGAAACCAGCAAAGGTAACAACATAGGCAACAATCGAGACTGCACGGAGGCAGCAATGAGCAACATCGAGAATGCGCGGAAGTAGATTAAGTCAACATCAAGACTATGTAGAGGTGGTTAATAAGGGGAAAAAATGAAGAACATATGATTTTATGAGTAATGAAATCAACAAGATATCTTAAAAATTGAGAATTTAATCTCAAAATTGGCGGAAGCGGGAATATGGGTTCAATGTGGGAACCATGACTCTCATACCATGTTAAATATCTTGAGTGAACAAGTTAAAAGGGCACAGAAAATACAAGAAATAGACAGAGAGCAAAAAAATATCAGTATTATACTATCAGAATTGTATATGAGTACAAAGGAGCCAATGCATATTTATAGGCTAGGAAGAGAATAAAGTAATAATGACAATGATCAAATTAAATCAAGAGTAAATGAATTATAAATAAATTTAAGATACTAAATTATTCTTAACACAAATGTTGTCCCTGTTATGTAGCTTTCAGTGGACAAAAAAAGAGAAAGAAATGAACATGGTTGTCGTAGATCAATTATTAGTGTGGATTAGGTTCAATTTTCCAGACTTTATTAGTGCTTGAGGATGTAGTCTTCTATTGCTTTCTGTCCCAATTTTAGTTTCGATACTTCATTGATAACAAATTATTCAATGCTAGTGCAAGAGACTAAAAGGCTCGGCTAAATAGAAAGGAAAAAAATGCTAGAGAGCCCGAAACTTTGTAAGAATTTTATTGTTAGAATAATGTGTCATAGAACTAACAAAGTCCAACACAATTGGTTTAAAATTAGGATTCTTAAGTATTTGATCAAGAGTTCGATTATTAGTGTTGTGTATGGAAAAGGCTTTGTTGAGAGAAACATACCTACTTCGGTGATTTCTAAATCTCGAATGAGGATTAATTGTTATCGGTAACAAAAACCTCCAAAGAAATAAAATAAAATAAAAAATAATGTGTCATGATTATTGATCCTTTGATGAATAAGTGAGTCATACCACTTCATTTTATCCAACAATCACTCTATCAAATATTCTACAAAAAAATTATTGTAGAAAATTTGTTCATTGAGAAGGGATTACCCTTACTTCAAAAGCAAGCACACACTTGAATTTGCTTGATGTTTACGTTATCTTTTCCCTTTCCGCGTTCTAAATATTTCTGTATGGTGGATGTTTCTGAATTTATTGTTAAGCCTAGAATCTAGATGATGTTGTTATAAACTGTTTGTTCAAATAATGGTTTTTCTGTGCTCATCTTATAAACTTTTTCACATTGCTCACTACAGTTATTTGTTGATTTTGAATCGAACAAACTGGAAGACGAACATTCTTAGATCACTACTCATTCCATACATTTTCTTCAGCTTGCCTTCATGGATTTTCAGTGTCTTCAGGTGGATTAGCATGTCATGCATTATTATTATAAACTTTATTATTTCAATTTTCTCCGGTAACAATTTTCTCTTTACAGAATCATGCTCTAATTATTTTCATGATTATGCAGGGGTGAGGTTGGGAAATGGATTGCTTTAACTGCTATCGTATTGCGACTTTTCCTTCCAAGGCACTTCCCTGGTATATTACAACACCAGAGCTACGTCTACAGCTAACATTAGCAATGACATAAACAAGCGTCAATAAACATTTCGAATGAAAATGAACAAATATTATAAAATTGATGAACAAACGTTTTCGCATATAGAATTTAAAATAAAGACTAGTGACACATTAAATGGAGAAAAATAAATTATGCACTCTCTAGTGACCTCTACCCATACTCTAAAACCCATGCACTCATTTTCTCTCATAAACAAACATTACAAAAAAGCAAAAATAAAATAAAATAGAACCTACACCAACTAAGTAGTAAAGAATAAATGGCACTCTCTCTCTCTTCTGTTCCCCATCCACTCTTTCATAAGCAAACATTACGCTAGAAATAAACAAACATTATAATACTAAAAAGTAAATGTTCCAAAACTTATAGACAAACGTTAGAATACACATAAATAAATAATACACTGCACATAAACAAATATTACATTGCACAAAAACGAAGAAGTAAACAAGTGTTGTTGTACTCATGAACAAACACTATACCACACAAACAAACATTTCATCACACTAAAATATTACACTATAAAGAAACAAATATTACAAAACTCGTAAACAAATATTACACCACATATAAACAAACATTAATCACACAGAAATGAATAAATAATAAACATTACAACACAAATAAATCACTACAAGAAAACAACTCATTACCGTCAACATTACTGTCAGCGTTGCCGTCGATTTTTTACGTTACCGTTGGCATTACCGTCAGACGTGGGCACACAGTAGAGTGGTCGATGGTAATCATTTTACCGTTAGAAAATGATAACCGACGTTAATTACCGGCGGTATAAACTGACGTAAACCGATTCACATTTGAGTACATTTGAATCGGTTTACTGTTGGTTCAAAGCGACGGTAATATAATAATATTTTATTCATATACCACCGTCGGGCAGCACCGACGGTAAGTATATTAGTATTTTAGTCCTTTACCGTCGAATATATCCTACGGTAATAATTAAATATTTTTTAAAAAAATTGTAATTAATTTTGTATTATTTGTTTTAATAAATTACTATAATCATATCAACAAAAAATTTCAATCAATTTTTGTAATTTATAAATATATAAAAATTTGTATTTAATAACTAATTAAAAATTTGTTTAGTTTATTAATACTAAATACTTAACTATTTAATCAAATATTTATATGTTATGTGGTGGTGCAAAACCGGGACGCTCTTTATCGTGCGCAGGGGCAAATCCACCGATTTGCACTTTGAAGAGTCCAAATGACTTGGACTCATGCGCGCGAGCCCAACTCCCTTCTCAACTCGTTTTGCCAATACAACAACTACTAAAGATATATAAACACTTAAAATGTTTGTGATCTAACCAATGTGGGACTAGAGCTTTTGAAATGCATAACTTTTTTCAACAAATAGCATAACACTAAATAGATAACTAAAATGCCAAATTGCCGATGAATCAATTTACTATATATAACTAATCTATTGGAATACAATTCAAACTCATAATGTTGTGCATCACAACCCACATGGAGGATAATAACTCAAAATTGAACAAGTGCACATGATTCTCGGTGACATTTTCAAGAGCAAGCTGCTGTAACCTTTTGGACAGCAACTAAATATTAAAACTTGTATTTCAGGACTAGAGTATTAGTTGACTGTACGTGTTCAACAATTAGACAATGGAAAATACAATCCACTACAAGAGAATTTAGTTGATAAGACACCAACTTGGTTTGATATTAACACTTGAAAAATGATAGAAAGCTTATCCTGTATCACGTGAAGTTATTGTTAGACCACTTATAATTTTTACTCAATGTTGGCTTGCAATTTTTAGCCCATGCCTTCTGCGAAGATAAGTTAAATTAATCATTGGTATATATAAGTTTATATATGAAGACACTATGAAGGCTAAACTTAGTGCAAAACATNGGTAATATAATAATATTTTATTCGTATACCACCGTCGGGCAGCACCGACGGTAAGTATATTAGTATTTTAGCCCTTTACCGTCGAATATATCCTACAGTAATAATTAAATATTTTTTTAAAAAATTGTAATTAATTTTGTATTATTTGTTTTAATAAATTACTATAATCATATCAATAAAAAATTTCAATCAATTTTTGTAATTTATAAATATATAAAAATTTGTATTTAATAACTAATTAAAAATTTGTTTAGTTTATTAATACTAAATACTTAACTATTTAATCAAATATTTATATGTTATGTGGTGGTGCAAAACCAGGACGCTCTTTATCGTGCGCAGGGGCAAATCCACCGATTTGCACTTTGAAGAGCCCAAATGACTTGGACTCATGCGCGCGAGCCCAACTCCCTTTTCAACTCGTTTTACCAATACAACAACTACTAAAGGTATATAAACACTTAAAATGTTTGTGATCTAACCAATGTGGGAGTAGAATTTTTGAAATACATAACTTTTTTCAACAAATAGCATAACACTAAATAGATAACTAAAATGCCAAATTGCCGATGAATCAATTTACTATATATAACTAATCTATTGGAATACAATTCAAACTCATAATGTTGTGCATCACAACCCACATGGAGGATAATAACTCAAAATTGAACAATTGCACATGATTCTCGGTGACATTTTCAAGAGCAAGCTGCTGTAACCTTTTGGACAGCAACTAAATATTAAAACTTGTATTTCAGGACTAGAGTATTAGTTGACTGTACATGTTCAACAATTAGCCAATGGAAAATACAATCCACTACAAGAGAAATTAGTTGACAAGACACCAACTTGGTTTGATATTAACACTTGAAAAATGATAGAAAGCTTATCCTGTATCACGTGAAGTTATTGTTAGACCACTTATAATTTTAACTCAATGTTGGCTTGCAATTTTTAGCCCATGCCTTCTGCGAAGATAAGTTAAATTAATCATTGGTATATATAAGTTTATATATGAAGACACTATGAAGGCTAAACTTAGTGCAAAACATAAACATGGTGATGTGAACTTGTGTGAACTAAGTGTTTCACATTTTGGTATTTCAAAAGTTCTAGTCCCACATTGTTTAGATCACAAACCTTTTAAGTGTTTATATACCTTTAGTAGTTGTTGTATTGGTAAAAAGAGTTGAGAAGGGAGTTGGGCTCGCGCGCATGAGTCCAAGCCATTTGGGCTCTTCGAAGTGCAAATCGATGGATTTGCCCCCTGCGCGCATGATAAAGAGCGTCCTGGTCTTTTTGCAAAATTAATTATTGGGTTGTTGCAGCTTACCTAAGAAACCATATTTTCACATGTGCACCATCCATCTTTAAATTCTACCGTCCAACCATTAATGGAATATACGCTATAAACATTTATTTATTTATGGAATACATTACATGTAACGCTTCAATTTCTAATCTATTTTATTCTATAGGCCATTCAACAACTACCATGCATACTCTAGTTATTGTGCAAAGTGTAAGTTGGAGGCATACCTATTTGCCCATGATGCCTCGATGCCTCGTTCGATCTCCTTTAATCTTCAGTCTCGCAATTAAGCTACAAGCCCTTATATATTGGCAATTAACAACAACTTCTAAGTTCAAGCACAATTCCTTTCAAAACATGAACAAAATTGAAAACAAAGGAAATAACAATGCAACAGAAGGCGACCTCTAGCAGTGGTGACGGGGCGCGGTAGACCCGCGGTGGTGGTATGGTAGACCAGCAGTGGTGGCTCAGTAGACCTGTCGTGGTGGATTGGGGGGAGAAATTAGAAGGGGAAAGAAGCAGGAAGGGAAGAGATGAAGAAGAAGAAGAAGAAGAAGAAGAAGCGGTGGTGGACCGGCGGTGGACCTGTGGTGGTGGCGCGGTGGAGTGAGGGGGGAGAAGGCGGAAGGGGAGAGAAGCTAGAAGGGAAGAGAAAAGCTGGAGGGGGGACACTACAACAAAAATGACTATTACCGTCGAGACATTACCGTCGAACGCGAACCGACGGTAATACTGTCGGGAAAAACAAAATAGCCGACGGTAACTGGTCGAAGGAAATGGACTGGTGAAAAAGGAGTGCTATTACCATGGGATAGTCTTCCCGACAGAAATACCGACGGTAATTTTTTAGCGGGGTATGGCGGGAACAACATTCTGTCGGCCATAACCGACGAAAAATAGAAGTGAATAGCAAACATCCATGTATATTCAATAATTTAATGGTGTAATGATTACCGGCGGCCAGATCCGAAGGTAAATATATGAGAGGGAGAATCGCTTGTTTCATGTTATAGCGGCGGTATTAACTGACGCTAAGTGCCTCGGTTATTCAATCGACGCCTCTTCCCAACGCTCGGCCGTTCAACATTCCCATTAATCGTCGCGCTGGCGCCGGTTCTGAGAACAAAACCGTCGGATATGTCCGACGGTAAAAATATCAGATGCTATAGCGGCGGTATTAACGGATGGTAAGTGCCTCGGGTATTCAACCGACGCCTCTTCCCAACGCTCGGCCGTTTTCAAAACGTTCAACATTCCCATTAATCGCCGCACCGGTTCCGAGAACAAAACCGTCGGATATGTCTGACGGTAACACTTTGGCCGAATAGTATAAAAACCCTCCCCCCATCCTCCTAAGCCTGCACCATATTTTCTATTCTCTTCTCTTCTCTCATCGATTCTCCCCTTTATTATCCGTCGTGCGATGCTTTTGTCGTCGTGGACGTGATATTAGTTTAATTTGATTATCAGTCTGCCGTTGCGTAAACTGAGCCATCTAATGGATGCGAAGTCCAAGATGATGGTAATTATCAGCTGTCCCGTTGGGGGAATAGTGATGACTACCATCATCTTGGACTTTGTCATTCATTAACTGACTGATTATTTAATTATTATCTAATTTTTGTTGAGCTTATTACCGGCACCACGTTAATTGGGAGAGTGATAAAGGCGAAGGCCAAGGTGGTGGTAATCAGGTGTTGGGGATTATCATATTATTGTTTTCCCAACTTGATTACAACCATGTTGGTCTTGGCCTTTATCAATCGCTCAATTAAAGTGTCGCCAGGGCTTAGCAAAAATTAAGTGTGCATTGTAAAACCCTAAACTCAACCCAAATTTACTGTCGGTTAGGACAGACGGAAAATACTGAGGTGATATCGTCAGAAAACAATCCCGACCGTAACGACTTCGAAATTGGTGTTGGGTAATGCGATTGCTCATTACCGTCGAAAAGATAACCGAACCGACGGTAATTAAATAATGTGATCTATCAATTGGCACCAAAATTATTTGGTTACCGTCGGCGTATATAGCGGACCAACGGTAAATGTTTTAATTAAACGCTCTGTTTTGAATTGGATTTTTACCGGCGGTTATTTGAAGTTGCTGTCGGTCATGTCCGACGGTAAAAGGTCGGGCAGATTACTTAACCAGCTTTCCTTTCTATTCTCCTCATTTCATTCTCATACTTCTTCTTTCTCTCCACCCATCCTCTCCTCTCCACCGCCCTCGCCACTGCCACGCCCTCTCCACCGCCCTCGCCACTGCCGCGCCCTCGCCACTGCCCTCGCCACTGTCACGCCCGCGCCCTCTCCACCGCCCTCGCCACTGCCACGCCACTGCCTTCGCCATTGGGTTCTTGCCGCGCCACCGCTTCCACTCCGCAACTACAGGTCGACCAGCTTCTCTTACACTATCTGTGTTTTCTCTGTTTAACGTGTATGTGTGTGTCTCCGTGGCTGATGATATGCGCGTGTGTTGTGATTTGGGATTGTGTGGGTGTGTTGTGAGGTTTTGTGTTTGTGTGTGTGTGTTTGTGTGCATGGCTAGCTGATGTGTGTTGTGTGGGTGTGTTTGTGTGCGTGGCTGATGTGTGTTGTGTGGGTGTGGTGTGTTTGTGTGTTTGTATATTTGTGTGTGGTTCTGTGGGTGTGGTTCTGTGTGTTTGTATTTGTGTGTTTGTGTATTTGTGTATTTGTTTGTGTGTTTGTGTATTTGTGTGTGATTGGAATTGTCTGCCACTAGTTGAGGAATTGGAATTGTTGTGAGGTTGATGATCAAAGGAGATTTGAACTTAAGGTTGTAGGTATATATTTGTGAGCTTAAGTGTATAACTAGTGTAGGTTGTAATTACTCTCTGGTAATACATTGTGAACTTAAGTTTCTATAGCGTAGCTCGCTATGGTTTTGGGCGATCATCCTTCTGCTCCTATCGTCATTGAGGACGACGAACCCGTAACAACCCCACCCGAGTCCGACGAGCCTGACTATGACTCCCCCTTTTGGGATGAGCCTGACTACGACTCCCCTTTCTGGGACGGGGACGAGGACGAGGATGAGGACGTGAACGTGCACTTGGAGGTGAACGTGGATCGGAACGTGCACGTGGGCGTCAAAGTGGATGGGAACGTGCACATGGACGTCAACGTGGGTGGGAACGTGCACGTGAACGTACACGTAGATGGGAACGTGTACGTGGACGTGGATATGGATGATTCTGAGTATCATGTAGAGGATGAAGACCCTGTGGAGGACTGAATATATTGTACATTAATTTTGAATATATTATGTATATTATTTGCTTCTTTAACTATGTAATGAATCTAAACACGCAAGGATATATATGGGAAGTACCACTTTGTGAATTTATTTGTTATCTTTGCTAATGGATACATGCATTAATCTGTTGTAACTCTCACAATCAATGTAATCGTATATTACATATTATTTAATTATTTATTTAATTATAAAATTACCATATTATTTACATCAACATTGTTACTCAAATAAATAATAATCATTCAAAAATAAAGGTTATGAAATTTTTTTTAAAAATTTGCCAATTACCGTCGGCTATAGAATGGACAACGATTATCGACGACAACGGTAAATACTAACCGACGGAATATTAGCGTCGGTTTTAGGTGACGGTAACATTTGAAGAAAATACTATTATTATTAGCGCTGGATTGTTCCGACGGAAATCCGGTTCAAATTACCGTCGGCTTCCATCCTCCGACGCAAAATTGGTTTCCATCGAACCCTTTATCGGCGGCCCGATGACCGACGCTAAATCCGTCGGAAACACAATTTATTGACGGTAACTGCCTCATAACCGACGGAAAATACAGACGGAAATAGTGTAATTTCTTGTAGTGGGAGAAGAAAATGGAAAGTGAATAAAGGAAATTCGTTTAAGTGTTCGGGTCTCAGACGTTACCGTCGGACATCACCGACGGTAATAGTACATTCCGATGGTAATAAGGATGCACCAAAACGCAACGTTTTATTAAAACTATTACCGTCGACTAATTAAAATTGGCGACGGTAACCAAAAAAGTGGCGCCAATTTTCGGAGCCAAAATATTTTGAAGCGGTTATCATCGGAATAGCAACCGACGGTAACGTGTGTGGTGAACACGTGGTTGTTTACAATTGATGGTAATTTACCGTCTGCTATGTCCGACGATAATCTTTTTTATTTTCTTTAAATCAAAATCTCAAATTGATACCGGCGATTGTTACCGACGGTAAATTGTTCGCGCCCTTTCCCGCAAATAATTACAGTTGTTGTTACCTTCAGCCAGCTTTTCTGACAGTAATCTGATGCCTCTTTCCCGGTTCTTTAGAAACGAACCGATTACCGTCGATACTATTTTGTTTTCCGACCGTGTTACCATCGGCAAGTCCGACGGTAATGTCTGGACGGTAATAGTTAGTTTTCTAGTGGTGAATAAACATTTAATCATGCATAAACATTACAAAATACATAGAACAACATAGATCAAAGAAAAATGTTTTTGTTTATGCTCTCCATAACATCTTAAGAAGAAAAAAAACAAAGACGAACCCAAAAAAATGGCGAAAACAAATAAAGAAACAAGAAACAAAAAAACAGAGAAAGGGAAAATGAAGAAGAAGAAAATTGCATAATGAAAAAAATTAGCAATTACTTGTGAAATAATTGAGCAAAAATGAAGCGAAAGTGTGTGGTTGGAGTGAAAAGAAAAAGAGAGGAGAAGGAAAAGAACATGAGGAAGAAGAGTGGGTAAAGGAAAGAGAAAATTAATATTTAATATTAGTGTATAACTAATGGATATATTTTGGGTGCACACAAAATATTTCTCATGTTACAATTATGCTAAGAATAATATCTAGCTCCGTTTTATAAGATGTACACTATAAGTAGTGTCTCTAAAAACTCATAGCTGGTATCCATTGATTAAGGATTCAAATATATTGCTGCTAACCCTCTTTGATCATTGTCATTCCAACCATAATTCTTACTTTCCCACATAACATCAAAATTGTATACACTTAAAACTAACTACTATATGAACCTTGTTGGAAATTTATATTTTCAATAATTGTATGGGCTCATGTTCAATAACAAATATATTAGTTATTTATCATAAGGGGTTTGATTTTAGTGATCTAAGTTTTGATAAGTCTGTTAGACTTAAAAAAATGAATGTGGGCCTAAATGGGTAGATGTCAGTATTGGCCCATCAGGGAATAATGGGAACCTGGTGAGCTTAAATATGTCAAGAACGGTTATGGTCCCCAGCATACCAAACCAGAAAACGTTTCACTTCTCCCCATCCGAAGAGAAACAGAAAGTCCCATTGAGGAACTAAGGAGGTTTGGTTGAGGAAGACCACGAAACCAACGCTCTCGTTCGTGATTTAGTTGATAAACTCTAACAAGTGGTATCAGAGCCAACCATCATTGTCTGACGGTTACTAGGATTTGTGATTTTTTTATGATTTGGAAAATTGAAATTTGTGCTTATAGTTTCCGCTGCATTATCGTATGTCGATAATTTATTTATTCAATTTTTCCAAATTTTATGAACCCTAAAATGTTAATTTGGGAATTGGATATATATATACATATATATATGCAATTGTAAAATTGAGAATAAATTGGCTTTATATTGGGAATTTATGTTAATTTGCATTTATAATGTTATTGAACCATGGTCATTCTCAACATTGAGAAAACCACAGCCATGCCATGGAGACAGCTTCGGCTCCACCACGCAACCCACCTTCTCCCTCGGCCTCCTCCGTGGCGGACGGTTGCCGTTGTGCTGTGTTGTACGAAGTGGGGCTGGCAGCGAGGAAGCTTTCTGTGGCCGTGTGGTGTCGGCGACGGTTCCTGCTACTCGAGCGGTGGTGCCGCGGAGTGCAGTTACGGCTGAAGGGATGAACGATCTCCCATGGCCGTGCAAAGTCCATGCCGCTGCGTGTGTCACAACAGGCTCCATAGCAGCGTTTCCCGTTGCTGTTGATGGAGGCGTTTGCTGCTGCCGCGTTGAGGTTTCGGCGGCGGTGGTAGCGCATGAACCTGCGTGTGGTGTGGTGTCGTGTTTGTTGTTGTTTGTACCTGATGTGGTGTTACAGTTTGCTGTCGTGATTGGCGCCGCAATTTGTGATTTGCTAACGTGGTTGCGTGAGATTTGCTGTGATGTGTGCCATGATGGGGCTGCTGTTTATTCATATTTTTTTTTGGTCAAAACAATGCTGTTTGAAGCTGATGGGCTTATATAAGGAACATAATTTTGTTTTTTGTTTATCAATGCACTTTATGTTAACATGTGCAATTATAAAAGGATTGTTTTTGCTGTACGTATGTGTACATAAGGAATTTTGGTCATGTTTGTTGTTTTGATTGATCATTAATTGTTGATTTGATAAGGATTGTCAATGTATTGATACATTGAGGATGATGGGTCTGTTCTAATCTTAAATAATCTGTTGTATTTTGGAACATGAAGGTTATATATATTTGGTTTTCTTTAATTTATTTATTTTGGTATTGAATCCTCTTATAGCTTAGATTTGGATTCTGTCATCTATTAAAGATACCAAGTCTAAAATTGATTGATTGATTCTATCCTTAAGTTGTATATCCTTATTTTGGAATTTCTTTGTTAAGGATATAATAGAATCCTAAAGATTTTGAAAATGTTGTGATATCCTATAAATTTTTTTTTTTGGATATGGAGTACATTGCTATTTTGTCGAATGGGCCACTATTCTTTCTGCTTTTTTGTCAAAAACATTTGTTTTTGTTTTGAATATGGATGAGCCCTATTTTGGAGAAATGCAAACAATATTATATAGGCTAATAAAATCAATTGACGCCGACATCAGACATTATGGTTTAGTCTGTGACTAGCACTATTGATTTAAAAGGCGATTAATTTAAAGAGCTCGAAAATATTTGACCATTTAACCTTGAAGTAATTTAGGTAACCGAAATGATTAATTAATGCTTGTTATTTATGCGAATAATAATCGGCCCAAAGGAAGTTTATTATTTGGCCAAATAATGAACATTAAACATTCAACTTAGTTTCTATTAATTATGCGAGCATTAATCGGCCCAAAGGAAGATTATTGTTTGGCCAATTTATAGAAAATATATGTGGTAATAAATAAGTTGCAAATTCTCATGTTTCCATGTGAATATTTAGTCAGTCCAAATAAAGGCTAAATATTTGACAGGATATTTTGACAATTTTTTATGATACTTTGAATCCTCTTGTGTGATTTGGATTCAATTATTTATAAAGAAATCAGTTTTGAGATGAATTGACTAGACAATATGTTACTAAAGTAGCCTCTATTGTTAAAGTCGGTTTGTTTTGAAACGTAAGGAAACAATGATTGTGTGATTCATGTGAATATTAGTCAGCCACAAGGAAGATCAATGTTTGACCGAATTATATCAACACTTGTGATAATCATAAGATCCATATTTGATGGTATTTTCATGATTGGTTTTGATATTTATTCTAATAATTTTTAATTGAGTTAATTGAAATAGCATGTTGCCAAAGTAAACTCTGTTATGTAAATTAGCTTAATTGAAAGTATATGGATGATTGTATAGATTTATTTATGTGAATTGTGCTATCCCAAAGGAAGACATAGTTTGACTAAATAATGACATACCTGTGATGATAAATGTGTGACAATTATAAATTTTCTTTTTCATGTGAACAATAGTCGATCCAAAGAAAGGTTGTTGTTTGACAGAAATTATTGTCAACATTTGATCATTGCGTTGAGAGTGCCACTTATAGTTAATTTCTCTGTTCAAAGACTAGGAATTAATGTTGTACTAGGTATCTTGTGATGGATTCCCAATTCTAAAGAATTGCTCATGTCTTATTTTAATGACATGCTTAATTGATGTGAATATTTGTTCTCGATTCAGTTTCTGTTGCTAGTACTGTCAATATTTCTGCTCAAGTGAACAATATCTCAATGCTGAATGGGACGAGTTTTAAGGCATGGATAGAATATGTGGAAATAAGTCTCAATCCCTAGACCTTTTTTTAAGTCTTTCAAGGCTGAAGTAAAACTTCAACTTGGAAAGAAAATTAAGGTTGTCAACTCTGATCGTGGTGGTGAATACTACGGCAGATATGATGGATCAGGAGAACAACGTCCATGATCCTTTGCTCTTTTCCTCAATAAGTGTGGAATCGTTCCGCAATACACTATGCGAGGCAAACCCAGCATGAACGATGTTGCAGAGCGACGAAACTGAACTCTTAAGGATGTGGTAAGAAGTATGATTAGTCATTCTTCATTGCCAGAGTCACTTTGGGGAGAAGCCTTAAAGACTACAGTTTATATCCTTAATAGGGTACCAAGCAAGGCAATAACCAAAACCCCTTATGAGCTATGGACTGGCAAAAGGCCTAGCATAAGGCACTTGCACATTTGGGGTTGTCCAGCTAAGGAACGGCCTTATAAGCCACATGAAAGAAAACTGGACGCAAGAACGGTTAATTGCTATTTTGTTGGTTATGCTGAACGCTCTCAGGGGTATAAGTTTTACAATCCCACATCTAGATCCTTTTATGAAACGTGAAATGTGAGATATCTTGAGGAAGTTGAGTTTGAAGGGGAAGGAAACATAAGGAATGTTGTCTTTGTAGAAGAACCTATTATTAACAGTGATCAAGTCATTGTACCTATCATTGTTCAAGAAACAGCTCCAATGTTAGACAATCCTAACATTATTCCAGAACAAGACAACATTGATGAGGTTCTTCCTCAAGCACCACCTATAGAACAAACTCAACCACCTCAAGAAGTGCCTTTAAGGGGATCTACAAGAGAGAGGAGAAGTGCGATATCAAATGATTACATTATCTTTCTCCAAGAACATGAGGATGACATTGGTTTAACAGAGGATGATCCAATCAACTTCTGTCAAGCTATGCGCAGTTCGAACTCTCGTAAGTGGATTGATGCAATGAAGGATGAGTTGACATCTATGAAAGACAATGAAGTTTGGGATCTTGTCGGATTGCCTGAAGGTGTGAAACCCATTGGTTGTAAATGAATATTTAAGGCCAAGAGGGACTCAAATGGCAATGTCGAGAGATATAAAGCTCGTCTTGTTGCTAAAGGATTTACTCAAAAGGAAGGCATTGACTACAAAGAGACTTTCTCTCCGGTATCCTCAAAAGACTCTTTTAGGACAATAATGACACTGGTAGCTCATTTTGATTTGGAATTACATCAGATGGATGTCAAAACTGCGTTTCTAAATGGAAACATTGATGAAACAATTTACATGGCACAACCAGAAAACTTTGTGTCAGGTGACCCAAAGTCTATGGTATGCAAGCTAAAGAAATCCATCTATGGTCTCAAACAAGCTTCCCATCAATGGTATCACAAGTTTCATCAATTCATTACCTGGTACGGTTTTGAGGCAAATGTCGTTAATGGTTGTGTATATCACAAGTTCAGTGGGAGTAAATATATCTTCCTAGTATTATATGCCGATGATATTATGCTTGCTAGCAGCGATATGGGCTTATTGCACGAAACCAAGAGATTTCTAATGAAAAATTTTGAGATGAAAGATCTTGGGGATTCATTTTTTGTATTAGGTATTCAGATACTAAAAGATCGCTCTTAAGGTATCCTTAAGTTGTCACAAAAGAGCTATATCGATAAAGTCTTAAATAGATTCAGCATGAAAGATAGTAAACTAGGAGACACACCCGTTGCTAAAGGAGACAAGTTCAGTCTCAAACAGTGCCCTAGTAATGATCTTGAAAGAAAAAAGATGCAGAAGATTCCCTATGCATCAGCGGTAGGGAGTCTAATGTATGCTCAAGTTTGTACTTGTAACACCCTAGCTAACTGCATACCCTCGAGTAGTACGCAATGCTCACTAGGTTGTTAATCATTTGGTGGGATTACTTATAGTCCCTTATTACTTTTCAAAAATACTGAGTTAAGGAAAATATGGACCAATTTAAAACTTTGTTACTGAGTGCTTATTTACGAAATATGAGCCATGTGTAAATCAAAGTATATATAAGACAAACGATAGAGCTTGAGGCTTACAACCAATAGTTATTCATAGCATAAATATTTACATAAGCAAGTACCTGGTCCTTCACAGATAAGTACAACCAATCATATAATATTATAATAAAGTACATATACATGTTATAATCATCCATACACATAATAAAAGTTCATCCATCGTATAACCAGCTAAGCATGTCTTCATAGCCTTGAAGATCTGTCCGTCCGTCATCGGTAGCTTGTCCTCTGTCCTTTT
>QANU01090644.1:62884-89649 GCA_003254905.1 Nissolia schottii
GGCCGCTCAGGTGTTTCTAAGTGAACGTGCATACTAACATCCTACTGATTATTATCTGGCCTAAGTCCTGAACGGCTTTATCTACTTTACTAGGTGACTGGGGAACTAGTCTTTCTTATCTAAGTTCTCGTGCTCATTATCTTTACTTCGCGTATATACATAGGTCGTCTCGAACGTGCTCTTGACGACTACACAGACATACATCATTATATACTTATACTTTACATACTCATACATCATCATATACTCATGCATCATATACTCATATAACTCATACATCATATGCTCATGCTTGGGGAACATGGGGATTCTCTTACGCATACCGGCTCACTCGGGTTAGCGTCCTTCTTTTCTTTTCTTACGCATACCGGTTTGCCCGGGTTAGCGTCTTCTCATTCTTTTTCTTACGCATACTGGCTCACCCGGGTTAGTGCTTCTCATTCTTGTTCTTACGCATATCGGCTCACCCAGGTTAGCGTCTTCTCATTCTTCTTTTCTTTACCTTCTTTCTTTCTTTCTTTTCTTTCATCATCATTAACCGATCCACCCCTTGGGGGGACTGGTGAGGGGCGTGTCCGCCAAGAGAGATGCTTCTTATCATATAGCTACATACTTGTTCCCTAAGGTTCAATTATGCTCTTTAAACTTTACGTGATTAACCTCTAGTTCTCATGATGCATGGTAGCATAACCATTCCTAGCATACATATTCTACATGCAATGTTCCACATACATCATCATACAAATATGTCATGCACTCATCATAAACATACCTCATGACATGCTCATCATACATCATCATAAACATAACTCATTCATTCATCATACACATACTTGTAACCACTCAACAACTTCGGGGTCCTCCGTGGAACCCATTCAACACCATTCCTAGTGCCCACTCAGCACTCTTCACGTAACCCTCTCAGCACTCCAGGGATCCTCCGCAGAACCCATTCAGCACCACTCTTGGTGCCCACTCAGCACTCTTCACGTAACCTTCTCAGCACTCCAGGGATCCTCCGCGGAACCCATTCAGCACCATCCTAGGTACCCGCTCATCAACTTTCTAGACTCCTCTCATTCGCTCTTCGCGGAACCACTCAGGACCATCCCAGGTGCCCGCTCATCAACTTTCTAGACTCCTTTCATTCGCTCTCCGCAGAACCACTCAGCACCATCCCAGGTACCCGCTCATCAACTTTTTAGACTCCTCTCATTCTCTCTCCGTAGAACCACTCAGCGCTTACTCTTTTACTTATTTTCTCATTTTCTCACATTCACATCCCAGGGATCCTCCGCGGAACCCAACCAGCACCATTCCTGGTGCCGCTCAACAACTCTCTACAGACTCCTCTCAGTCACTATCCACGGACCCACTCGGCACCGTTCCAGGCGCCGCTCCACAATTCTCTGCATACTCCTCTTAATCGTTTATCGCGGAACTACCCAGCTATACCTGACGAACCAGAATCTGTTTTCTTTGTTTTTCTCGCTTTTCTTTCCCCTTTGCCCATGGATGCTCCTTGAGTTTTTCTCACATATTTCAACCATCATATACTAAGCTAGTCCAGGTCACAGGACCCTTCAGAGTCATCTCCTAAGTCCTAACATAGCATTTCTAACATGATTTATCATAAGGCATACAAGCACATAAAAACATACAAGCAAACATAAGCCACCAAGGGGCGACCAAGCCAAGTTTACCCACCTGTAGAAAAACCTGATGGTGGTGAGGGAAGCTTAGAGTGAAGTTCCACAAGCCTTGTTGCTTCCAAAGCTTGAGCTCCTCCTTTCTTCAAGGTGAAGAACTTCGAACAAGGTGGAGGGTGATGAGGTTGTCCCTCATGATTTTAGAAAGAAGAACATGAAGAAGGATGAGGAGACTTGGGGGCTGTGTTTAGAGGAAAATGAAGGAAAGCTTAAGAAACAATTGTTTCTGGCACGGTTTTGCTTGGTTTATGAAAGTGTAGTCTATAGGCAAAGTGTGGTGGGGTGGGAGAAAAGTTTTAGAAACCGTGTAAAGAGAAGAATGCAAGGCGTCAGGGGAGTGAAGAAGAGGATTGGCTTTGGGAGAGTGAGGTCTCCGTTTTGAGGGGCTGAGGGTGAGGGAAATTAATTGAATTTTAGGATTTAGAAAAAGTGATGAATAGTAGAAAGCATGGGAATAGGTATGGCCATGTGTAAGAAAGGTAAGGTGATGTGAGTTTTGGAAGCATGATTTAAGGGATGGGACAAATCCCAAATCAGACCGTGCAGCCCCCTCTCTCTTAGTTCAGCGGCTGAAATTTCATTTTCTCCCGGTTCTGATTCGCTCGTGATTTATCTCTCGCAATGTCGGTGCGTCGCGCACGGTCGTCTGAAAAATATTCCGTTTGTACCGTCGCGATCCTCTAATTTCCCCCTACCTAAGGGTATTAATATTTAAAGGTGTTTGTGAATTTTTCTCTGGAGGATTATTTTCACGGACAACTTTTGCGCGCTAGAAAATTTCATCGGCAAACAACGACTGTTCGGTTGTCTGCCGAACCTCATGCCGCGACACGTCTTATTTCCTAGGGATATTCTACCGATTAGTTTCCCATTTTAATTCCCTAATCATGATTAGAAAATTAAGTAAATATTTATGTTTACGATTATTTCCCTGAGGAAAAATCGGGATATTACAGACATCCTTCCTTATCTCTACGCTCTCTGGTACTCCACCCTTCTTCTATTTCTTCTAGATTCTCCCTTTTCTCCTTAATATCTTAAGGTTGCCATTCCATCCTCGATCGCTCCCGATTTCTTATTCTCTTCACTTCCCTTGCACACTTAATCTTCTTGATCTTCCTTCAATCTTATTACACTTGGGCGTATACTGACATCCTCATTTATACTCTTACCTAGTTCTTAACCCATTTTGTATTCTGTGCATGCATCCTCTTTAAAGACTTATTTCCTCCACTTCCACGCTTAACCCGACTTTGTATCCTCTCCCATACACTTCTTTTAATTCTCCTACCTTCCATACTTGAAATCCCCCAACACTCGGCTCCTCAAGCTTTCACCTTTCAAACAGAATACGCCTAGGCACTCCTACACTCTTATCAGTTACCTAGTTCTCTCGCCTTTTTCCTGCACCTTCTGAACTGATTCCTGCAGGGCTGAGAAAAGTCGCCCTCTAACTTGATCTTATCCAACTTGATTATTATTCCACCTTCTTAGGTTTATGTTTATACCTCCAACCCTAGTTATACTCTTACCTACGTCCTCACCCTCGCTTATACAATGTAGACGTGTCCTTTTTAAACTTAGTTATTCTATTGCCTTGCTCACTCGACCCTCATTTACTCTTCTCTTTGATTTATTGTATTTCTACATCTGCTCAATAAGCCTTACTCTTCCCCTTCGAGATTCCAAAGCCTAACCCTCCTAAATCTGGCACTTATCCACTCTAGTCACATAGTCACCGGCGTTTCGGTGCTAAACGGACCCCTGTAGTTCACGTTTTCAACCTCTAAAAGGGTTCGCACACGAACTTACTAGGCGAAACCTTTGCTAAGGGAAAACTAGGATGTTACAGTACTCATCCTGACATAGCATTCATAGTGGGAGTTTTGGGAAGATTCTTGAGCAATTCCGGTATACAGCACTGGAAAGCTGCCAAACGCGTGATGCGTTATTTGAAGAGAACAAAAGATTACATGTTCACTTATCAGAGATCAGACAATTTAGAGATCATCAGGTACTTCGACTCTGATTTTGCAGGATGCCAAGATAGTAGGCGCTCCACATCAGGATACATTTATATGTTGACAGGAGGAGCTATCTCATGGAAGTCTACTAAACAGACACTTACAGCTTCTTCAACTATGGCCGCGGAGTTCATAGCTTGCTATGAGGCATCCAACCACGGAATATGGCTACAAAATTTTGTCACTAGTTTGCGTGTGGTTGATGGCATTGACCGACCACTAAGGATTTATTGTGACAATAACTCGGCAGTCCTTTATTCCAACAACAACAGGAGTGTAACGAAGTCGAAGTTTATCGACATCAAGTTCCTAGTTGTTAAAAAAAGAGTTCAGAATAGACAAATTTTTATAGAACATATAGGGACTAATTTGATGCTAGCTAATCCATTAACTAAGGGTTTGACACCTAAGATCTTTCATGAGCATACTGCTCATGTGGGTGTTATTCATGAGGATACCTTAGTTTAGCAGGAGTCCCTGTATGTTCTAATTTTGGATTTTATGCATAATACAGTTGAAGGTTTATGATTCAATTCTAAACTCGCTTATGTTCTGTATATGCAATGATTCTATTGCATTTAAGGACTTTGGATTGATCTCACTAAAGATTAAAGAATGACCAGTTGGAAATGTACATGATTGAGATCACATTGCATGTAATTTCCATATTACTCATCCACATTTGATCTATGTCATTAAGTGTATTGATATGGTGATCATTGTGGTTTAGTCACAATTTTTGGTGATAAAAGTTGCAGTAATTCCATCATTGAACATGAGATGGACTAGATTGTTAAAGAAAGTCCAACGATAAATAGCATTCGGATGCGCGCCTAAGGAACTTATGATATAATTGTTTAAAGAAAGATATGTAGCCCAAGTGGGAAATTGTTGGAAATTTATATTTACAATAATTGTATGGGCTCATGTTCAATAACAATTATATTAGTTATTTATCATAAGGGGCTTGATTTTAGTGATCTAATTTTTGATAAGCCTGTTAGACTTAAAGAAAACAAATGTGGGCCTAAATGAGTAGATGTCAGTATTGGCCCATCAGGGGATAATGGAAACCCTGGTGAGCTTAAATACGTCAGGAACGGTTATGGTCCTCAACACACCAAACCAGAAAATGTTTCACTTCTCCCCATCTGAAGAGAAACAGAAAGTCCCATTGACGAACTAAGGAGGTTTGGTTGAGGAAGACCACGAAACCAACGCTCTCGTTCGTGATCAGTTGCACCAAGGGATTCCTATCGCTAAACCATGGATATAGGTATTTATGTAATCCTATAATCCTTAGTAATCTGACGTGATGTAGTTGATAAATTCTAACAAACCTAGCTTAGCTCTCAACTGGGATTTGTCCTGGTTTGTGCCAAGGTTGTAGCTATGTGGTGGGGTTTGGTCCTCCATATACACTTGCCATGTTTCCCTCAGGTCCGGTAAGATCTCTCCAAAACAACAACAAAGTCTTTTCTCATTAAGTAGGTCAGTTACATGGATTTTAACAATACTGTTGTCTTATTGCAAAACATGTGTATAAGCAAACCATTTAAATTTAAGTCCTTCCTAATAGTTTGTTTTTCCTAAATATTTTTGTTGGTCTCCCTGTAAGCAAACTTGGACTTGGTTGATGAGCCTGAGTGAAAGAAGTTGTCCTGTATTTTTGTGTGGTTCATTTGCTGGAAGTTGATATCCACAAACTAGAATACCCCGCCATTGTTTTGACTTTTTCATGACCCTATGGTTTTGGATTTGTGTAAATGTGAAATTTGATTTCTCGTTGAAAGGCGTTTTGGCTTCATTGAGCATAGAAGATAAAAATGATGAAGGGCAATGTGGTATCTTCTTAGTTTCCTGTGTATTCGCGGGTCATATATTATATCATTTGTGGGAACTATTTCGCAAGGCGCAGGAAAAATTTCTGGGTTTTCAGAATTTTCATATAATCTTATTAAGTAATCTGGAGAAGAATTACATACATGCTTTTTAACAGACGACCCTTTCAATGTTTAATAGTTTTTCACTCTAGTCAATACAATATTGAAACAAAATGTAAAAAGTCTTATTGCGTATAGTGTGGGCCCCACCTACCACATGCCCGCGTGGCTCACACCTTTGTTCCCTTTGCTTGCTTGTATAGCTGATCAACATGGTCCTGCACACAGTGTTTCCATTGAGTAAGATTAATTTATTAGATTTAAACACTCCAACATCTGATTGTAGTTCATAGACAGGCATTGCATCTGATCCAAATTCTGAATTCTACTACTCAGAAAAAAGAGAAAAAAAATAGAAAAAAAATATGGGAAAGAACTATGTACTACGGGTTTGAAGTGAAACAGAGAGTTAATAATTACAAAATATTGATCACAACTTGAGACAAACCTCATAGTACTTGAGCAATTGCGGTCTCTTCAACTTGAATGTTGGGGTCACAAGATCTCTTTCCATGTCAAAGGGAATCGGTTCCAGATGAACAGCTTTTAGCAGCTCAAATCCTCTAAGCTGAAAGAGTTCATTTCAAGTGCAAAATTAATATCATACTATCATGGACTAGCAGCATAGGATGGCGAATTATATGTTACATACCTGTTTATTCTGTCCAGTTCTGTTCAGCTCATCCAAAATATATTTTCTTGCCTTTAGATTACCACATAAAGACTTAAAATCTTCAGTCAAATT
This sequence comes from Nissolia schottii, assembly GCA_003254905.1. Taxonomy (NCBI): domain Eukaryota; kingdom Viridiplantae; phylum Streptophyta; class Magnoliopsida; order Fabales; family Fabaceae; genus Nissolia; species Nissolia schottii. The sequence goes on from QANU01090644.1 coordinate 69,306, forward strand.
ATGCTCCAGTGCCCAATCCTCAAGGGCTTTCCTTTCAGGGACCACCACGGCTACCAAGAATGACTCAAAGCTGTTTCCGTACACCCAGATCTGCACGCAAAAGACCAATTACTTTCCATAATACAATTTCACAGTTGCTACAGAGCGAGTCTTATGGTTGCCGCCTCATGACTTAGAGGTCACGTGTTCAAATTTTGAAAATAGCATCTCGATGAGGCTCTTTATTACGCTCCCTAAGCCCCACTAGGTGAGAGACCCGCGCACTAGGCAACTCTGTTTTTTAATAGAATTTTACAATTGAGGTACAATACCGTGCGCTACTTGTAAATGAAAGGGTTAATTAAGTTTTTAGTCCGTGTAAAATTGAAAGGTTTGGTTTTAGTCCCTAAGTGAAATTTTTAGTCCTTGTAAAATTTTAAAGTTTGATTTTAGTCCTTGTGAAAACTTCATATCCTACAGGAGATCCAATTGCTCCTCGTTTCTCTAATTTTACATAACTGTTCCGTGATTTGATGCAGAAACATACCGATGTTATAAGAGGGCATTGCAAATACTTGTTTTCGACGTTCTCCACAGCAACGTATTCTCCTTGAGACAGTTTGAAGATGTTCTTTTTCCTATCAATAATTTTCATGGCTCCGTTCGGTTGCCATTCTCCGATGTCACCTGCAACGATTTCGAAATCAATCCTTGACATATTGCATTTAAGGCATGGTAGCAACTTGAATAATCTAAACGGCGCACACAGTATATGAAAAAAAAAAAAAGAAACAAAAAAGGAATAGAGAAAGGAGTTTATGACAAGATTCACAACATAACTCATAGGGCCTGTAACGAATACTGCCCTTGGTACTATAGAAGAGGTTCTAAGAAACTTTTTTTGAGGTGAAATTATATTTTTGGCATCAGCGTAACTTTTTGGAATGGATCCTCTCATGTTGAATTTTCAGATCCTGTGTTATCACTTACCGACAATGCGAGACTCATACATGACAAATAACAAAAATACCAACAGTAAGAGATCATACATGACGAGATCGTGTAAAAATTCGATCTGAGAGAATATATTTCCATAACTTTTAGTCTATTGGGAAAAGCTTGACCAACAAGTGGTATCAGGCAAAGATATAGGCTTGAATTCTCCCCTCGTATTGAGATAGCTGTAAACTTTATTTGGTCAACATCACCTTTAAGATTTAATGGGCTTAACATCCCATCCCATGATGCATGTAAGGGATGCAATCCTTTATGTTGGATGTGGTTCAACTATAACTTTTGGTCTAGTGACAAGTGTTTCATGATCCAAAAGCATCCTTCATCACATACATTTTGGTTTTTCCCTTTACCAAATTTCAACTAATAAGAACATGGGCAATTTGTGGGTTCCAGTCGTGTGACTTTGTCAAAGACAAAGTAAAGCCATGAAAAACATGGCATTTAATCAAACTAGTGAAGTGGCGCGTGGGTGTTATGGCAGGAGCAACTTTGTCAATGCCTAAAATGCATAGGTTGGTTCTAGCAAATCAGAAGCGTTTAATGGAGTTGATTGCAGGTGAGTTCATAGAGCATTTCACCTTTATAAATAGAGGCCAATTTGCTCGGAGAACCATCAAGCAGCAAGCAAAGCAGTGTTTGTAAGCTTGAGAGTAAGTCAAACACCCCCGAAGAGTAAATCTTGAGGGTATCATCTCTTTTACTCTTTTAATACTATAATTACCAGAAAATTATAGTATTAAAATAAGAGTAAATCTCATTGAGAAATACTATATTTATCTTAGGTTTGAGAGCGTAGAAAGGGTATATGCAGTAATTATCCTAAAAATAGTGGAATAATATTTTAGAGATTGCGATATGGTTTTTTGTCTCGTATTTTGGGGGTTTCCATATTAAATTTTTGTTTTTGCTTGTTTTGCTCATTTATTCCCGTTACAGTGTCTGAAATGGTAGATTTATTTTTATTAGATTTATTTGATGCTCGTTGGCATCATTTAAATTTATGTTGTGAATCGATCATTCAGCCCAGCACATTTTTACCTGTATGAAACCATCCGTCAACCATAACCTCTTCGGTGAGATCTTGACGCTTGTGATAGCCAGAGAACAAGCTAACTCCTCTGAGGCAAATTTCTCCACGGGCTTCACTGGAAAGTGCATCATATCCCATTTCTGGCACCGATTCAAGCCTTGCCTCAATGGTTGTCATGGGGACTCCAACTGTTCCCGTCATTGAGTACACGTCACCTATTGCTGTGAAACACCCCGCACAACTCTCAGTGAGACCTGCCATCACATCAGAGTGATTTTAATTTAATGTGACACACACGCACAACAGCAGAACCAACATTTGATCACTAAAAGTGGATGGACAAAACAAAGGATTTCAAAGTCATCATATAAAGCAGTTTTATGGGATGGAACCACGNAAGGAAGAACCTAAGTTAATCTAAGGTATTTGTAAGTTTTATTCTGTATCCGTATATTTTACAGATATCTTAGACACGCGATTGTACCCAGATGACAGAAAGGATTTATTTTAGTGTCTGCAGAATTTAATGAAAATGAGCAGAATTATTTCTACAGACACTTTTAATCTAAAAGCTCGTGGGAAAGCTTGTTTCCCCTACTTAATTCATGAAATATCTACTAAGGGAAAAAGCGGGATGTTACACCACAAATATCAAATCAACGATTACATAGTTCCCTTCACTTGACCAAAGTTGCTCCTACTAGGTTTGCCTCTATTATAGCGTTTTAGGTAGCTAGCCCACCACTATTGCAATCACTATCCCATCTATTTCTATCACGTGGTCCTGCACTCATGTTGTCACCCATCACGATCTTTAGTGGCCAAATTCATCACGATCTCCTCTTCAATCTCTACAACAACACTCCATCATCGTTTCACCAGCGCATCCCAATCTGCCATGGTCTCGAGCGTTTTGTTCACCACGTCCTCCACTTTTTAGGCTTCTAAGATGAAGGACCTCCACCTTTTGGCCTTCCAAGATGAAGAAATTGTGCCATTGTGGCCAAGTTCAACTTAGTGCAATTTTGAATTAGATTAATCTAATTTTTCTATTCTTAAGTGTATGAAAAAAGTCAAATACTATAGACAATGATCCGTGGGATTACTAACCATAGCTTGAATTATGTCATTGGTTCTAAAAATTGGATTGACTTCAACATAGCAACTAATTTAACATGGGCTTTATGCACAAATTAGAAGTGCTTTAAGGTAAAAAGAAAATAAATTAGATTGGGATTTGACTTTATATATTATGATTTGACTTTTCAATAATATTGTCCAATCAACTTATTAAATTTTATATTATTAAAACTATTATAATTTCTTTAAAAACATAAATTTATTTCAACATTTTATTTTGCCCGCATTTCGCACAAGTTTTAACTTAGATTACTTGAATTTCAGGACAATAGCTCATAATAATGGCGTAGGCACACATGTACTGAACGATGAAAATGAGGGTTGCTTACAACAACAAAGCGTGCCAGCCTTTTGGGGACTAGGGAATCCCATCAAACACATTATCTCTAAGGCTTCTACATGTACAATGAAAATGGACAACAAATATAGGCGCCCTATTAAAAAAAATAAAGTGCCTCACTTTCCCCCACATTCTCTCTCTTCAACCCCACTCTTCTTCTATACGCATGCAATTACCCACTAATTCTGAAAGCACTATTCTTGCACATTAAAAGGTAAAAGAAAATCAATAAAATAATAAACAATCTAACATCTGTAAACTTACAAATCAACAACCTAATATAGAGAAACTAACACTTTAAAACAATGAAAGAAAAAAAAACTAGTATCAGTCACATTGGTTTCTTTTCTCGAAAGTGTTGATTTTTCTTACAGAAACATGTTGGTTTCTTTTGGTAATGATATTTAGTTTCTTTTACGAGTACTGTGTACAGTTCATACCACTACTACACAACCTCTGTAAACAGAANATAAAGATGAGAGACTCTCAACCCACCTTATTTTTTTTTTTCACTTGTATTAATCTGGTGTATGACTAACAAATCCAACATGCATCACTGAGAGGTAGTTACTTTCCACAGCGTAATGCATGAAAACCAAGTACTGAGTCTTGCCATGCATTTGGGTTTTAACTGTGTGTTTAATGTATATAGGAATGGGATTTATTCGAACTTAAGGATCAAGCCTCTTCTCAGCTCTCTCTATACCCTAAAAACTGACCCCTCTCTATTATTAAGTGAGAATAGTGAGTTTGAAAATATTAGGCCTTTCTCCACATAGGAAGGGAGCCCAAACCCAACAAGTTTTACCGGTTATGTGGCCATTTGAGAATCTAATGAGCCTTCAATAGAAATGGTTATCTTACCACTCTGTCTGTCAGGGAAATTATTTGGTCAATAGACAACACTTCTGCCATGAAAGCTTCGTTTTTGATGATGACACCTTTGGGGTCTCCAGTTGTTCCACTCGTGTACATTATTGTGCAAATGTTTGTCTTCTTTTTTGGTGGAAGATCACAATCCAGACTTCCCTGGAGAAAGAAAGACACAGAGCAAAAAATAAATAAAACATGAGTTTTTACATAAATATCTCATCAGAATACTCAATCTAGATGGCTCAGGTTCCTAATTTTAAACACCAATCGCCGCAATCGAAAAGCGGGGTTTAACGCCCTACCAACTGAAGAAACTCTCCCCATGTGAAGCAGGATGTGCCAAGCTTCTCAGCTTCCATCTTTTGTGCGGTTGATACACTTCCAAAGCTCACAATAGCTACACCATAAATTTACCAAAGGTTGGTTACCAACTAAAGGAGGGGAAAAAAAACCCTTAATCTAGGAGTGGCTAAGATAGGGATTGCTCAACCTACTTTTAAGATTTGAAGAACACCGATCAAGGCAGGACAAAATCTGCAGAAACACGTTTCAGCTTATAATAATAGAAGGGGGGGAAGTGAGATTCCTAAAACAGACAAATTCACTGGATAACATGCTATTTGCAACCAAGTGCAGTAAGTAACCAACAATGTTGAAGGTTTCAATAAATGTATGACCAAAAAGATAGCAAAGAACAAAACTTACAGACGGAATCTTGTTTTCCTGCACAAATGCTATCGAAACTTCGGCATGATTTACGATAAACTCCACTGCATTAGGACCTGTTAGGCAGCACAGACTCAAAACAAGGTTAAAGTAATTCTCTAGCTGACTGAATCACAGAATGAGTGTAGAGCTTTACCAACACTATACTGTAATTCGAGTCCACAAGTTCTTTGGCGAAATGTTTGAAAATAAAAGAAGAAGAAAAAGGAATATAAAATAAAACAGAAAACACTGATTGGGACATATTATCACAGTTAGATAATGGTTAAGCAAGGTTACTTGCTGTGCAAGTAAACCAAGTTAGTTTGCTAGAGTGGACGAGTTAGTTATGCTTCTGTTATAACTGAATTTATTCCCCCTGTACCTGAACTAATATATATATATATATATATATATATATATATATGAAGTTAGTTCATCAGTTGTTTTACTGATTGATGAAACAATTACACACACTCTCATTCTCATATCTTTCCTTTCAAGGCAAGTTTCATGGATCTTAAGACATACCGAGGGTGTCATATAATGGAACATATGTTACTGCATGACTATTGCAAGCCTGCAAAACAGAAAAAGGAAAAAAGAAAAAAAAGAAAAAATTGAAATCCCATTAGAGTAATTCAGAAGGCCAACTATATTACCACAAAGCATCAGCCTTTGTTAGTGTAAATTAACAAAGTGGTATACCTCCATTGCAATGATCCATTCAGGGCAGTTGGATCCATATATGCCACAACGATCTCCCTTGCGACACAGATGCACTAGTTAGATTTACTAATTTTGCATCAGAAATATTTGAGGTAGTTATTTGGGGTGTGGATTCAGACCGAAGAATCACATGTAAAATGAGAAGGGTATGCATATATGACTTAAAAATTAGGTGACAATGTTATTATTTACCACCGCAATAAGTCATGTGCATGAATTTCTCACTCATTTGCACGGAAATCTCCGCTCTCCGGCATTAGTCAACCAAAAATGCTACATGTACACCCAATTTCATACACCCATACATACACCATTAATAATGCACAAATTTTATTCCCACGAGTGCACAACTCTTAGCCAACATCCCAAAATAATCATGTCCAAATGAAGAGTCTCATTTTGCATTCAACGATTCCCAATACAAAGTATTAGGAACAAGATAAAGCAAGAAGTGTTGCAGACTCACAGGATTGACACCACGGCTCCTCATTGCGGAACCCATTTGGATGGCAGCATCATGAGCCTCTTGATATGTGAGCCATACATAGGGACCCGCCTGCTAACAACGTTAACACTCACATAATATTTTCACAATTTAAGGAGGGAAAAAAAAAAGAAAAAGAAAATAACGATATATTCTTTTTCTTCAACAATTAATTTAGACTCTTAAGCTATAATAAGAAAGGATGAATGGAAATGAAGTGCGTGCGTTTAGTATACCTTTGAATCGGTTTTTTGGCGCCAGCCCAGCATTCGGGCATTGGGATTCCTCTTAACAGAGTCTCTGCCAAAGGAATCATCAAAACTGGTAAGAAAGAAGTGCTCATAACCAAATACTAGTACTCTGCCACCTGTTCAAACTTCGTCAGAGGCATAACTCTATAGCATTACTTTCTCATCAAGGATCCTAACAGAAACGCGCCTTGGAGAAGTTAGTAAATATTTATGTTACTTTCTCTTACCTAAATTAATTTATTAAAAATTCACTTGCAATTTTATTCTAGGATGTCGTGTAAATAGTTGTTTGACATTAGCATTACTCCTGAGATTAATTTCTAAATGATGTGGTTTGGTCTTTAGGGCTTTAGGAAATTATATTTTCCAATCGATAAGATACTTTTACACGTCCCTGTTATTTACTAGAAACGTGGGTCACAGTAAATGTAAGAAAGTTTTAAATCATGATAAATAACTATTCATCACGATAGCTACCCACCATGACTTGGCACATTATTACCTATCTATTGGTCCACCATGGTGAGTAACTACTCTTCATTACATGAGTAGATACTTTCTTGCATTTCTATTGGCTCGTGATATTTTACACCATCTATGCATATATAGTGAATCCAGTGCAAGGTTATGCAAAGATGCTTGATAATTGATTGTGTGGATTCTATATATACTGTTACGGACTGGGCCGTTGAGGCCCATCCTAGCGGACCTGGCTCAATGGCCCGCGGATCAGCCCAACCCAAGTTACGTGTGCGACACGAGAAGATAACGCGTCTGAGATATCCGTCTACTAGCGGAGCACGCAAAAACGATCCGAAACACCAGGACGCCGCTCGGGTATTTAAACCCAAGCGGCATCCCAAGTATAGCTCAACTCACTCTTGCTTACTATACATTCTTGAGTCCTTATTGACTTGAGCGTCAGAGTCCTTGCAGGTACCCTTCAAGAATTCGAAACCCGCGACACAACCTTAAAGCTCTAGGATCCAGAGTTTGGACCAAGGTACATACTTCAGAACATATACATATTTCCATTTGAGGGGGGAGAAAAAAGAAAAGAAAAGAACTAGTAAAGAGAACCAAATAAATCAATCACCTGAAGAAGTCCCATGGAGAGTCAAAATCAGGAGGTACCTCCAAGAGGCCATCTTTGGCATATATGCACCTGCACACGGGGCCTACTGATGGCTTTCCGTCACTTCCTTCCCTTCCCTCTTCCACCTTCACTGTGTAAACCTCTGGCATTGTGTGACTGCAACCTATGGAATGTGCAGAGCAACTGTGTCTGTCTTGCAGCAGGTGATGCCAATGCTATTATTAATGGTCTTAACTTTTTTCCTCTGTGGAGTGTAATAAATATATAGGTGAGTGGGTGTGACTAAAGGAAAGCGTTAGGAGAGAGTTGGTTGATCCAATTCCGAAGAGAAATAAATTCTCCCCAGAGAAACCGTCACTTTTTATTGTTATTTTTTAAACAAAAATTTATCTAAAATAATTATTTGTAATTTGAATGGATGAAAGAAGCATTAAATTTAATTTTTTTATAAGTTTTTTCCTTGTTATTTCACATACTTCTGATAGCACTTAATTATTATAACATTAACTACTTAAGCTTAATTTTATTTATACACTATATTTTTTTTATGGTCAATTAAATAATTTCTTATGTTGTAAGTTTTTATAAAAATTAACAACAAAAGGTCAGGAGAGAATATTTTCTAAAAAGACAATAATATCTGAACAATTTTGTCAGTGTTGTTCTATCAATCTCACTTTTTGTAAATCTAAAAAGTAGTCAAATAATAGTCACTAAATAAATAAACAAACATTAACAGAAAAAAAATACTACATAACAGAAAAATGAACTTTGTTGAACACATAAAATAAGTAATATTAAGCGATGTGTGCATGAGTACACATAAATGTTCAGTGATAATATTCGTTTTTTCTGTTTTGTAAATAACATTAAATTTACGTGTGCACAAACACGAAAAAATATTTAGTAATAATGTTAATTTCTCTATTACGTAATGTTTATTTCTTTATTTTGTAATGTTTATTTTTCTATTAAGTAGTTATTGAATAAATATTTTTTAAGTATATAAATAACATTTTTGTTGTACTTTTACCGTCTTTGCTACTCTTGCATTTATTTGCTGCTAGTGTCTTCTCTTTCTCGTGTTTTCACTTTTCAGCAACTTAAATCAGCCTCCCTCCCCATTTATAGTGGCTGCGAAAGTTTGGTGAACCTTCTCATTCCCATCTCCCAATAGACAAAATAAAAACAAAATTAAGGAAAAGAAGGGGGAAAAAAGTCAAAAAAACACTTGTCTCTATTTATTTAATTTATTTAATATTCAGATTGGAAAGAAACAGGAATTATAGATAGACATCGTCCTATGTGTATATTATGGAGACTAGAAAAGGATTTCCACAGTGTGTGTATATATTGATTTTTACTAATCGTATAAATATTTTTACATTGTTATTTAATCAGATCTTTAGAGAAAGAGAAGTTCAACCATTTATGGTAATATAACGAGATTTAATTAATTGCATAACAATTAAACTTACTAATTATGATAATGTAGAGTTTTTTTAACTATGGTTAAGGTGAAATATATATTAAAGGCATTTGAGTAAAATCATAATACAATGATCATGAATAAATAATGGGTCAAAAAGAGATTGGGTCCTCATTAGAGATGACATTGGTCAAATATTTTGATCGATCACGAGTAAATATTTTAGCAGACCATGAATGAGGATCCTAGTTGACAAGAACGAGAGATATAATTGATCAAAATTACGAAAAGTTCTCCTTATTAGCAATTAAAGGACGATGATGAAGAGCTTAAATAGAAACAATAAATGAAGTTTACGAATAGATCCTAGTCAATTATCATGGTCGGCCCTATCCAAACCTTCGAAGAAGTATAGCATACTAAGTAGAGGGATCAACCCTTCAGAAAATGACAAAGCATAATAAAGTGAGTCAAATACCAATAGAAGGTTATCCATAAAAGGGACACATTTATCAACAATGTACGACGGTTATTGAGGACGTGCTTAACTTCACAGAGAAAATAACCACCCACTTTGCGAAAAATAAGGGAAGTGGAAGAGTGGAATTTTGAGAATCAAGCTACAACCGTCAAGGAAGACACGTGACAAGCATGCAAGGCCACTGTAGGCTATAAATAGAGATGCCTAGAACAGAATTAGCGAGGAATATTTTACTTGGAAAAACTCAGTCTCTACACGTCTCAGCGACAAAGAGTAGTGAGGAATTCTAAGTAGATTTCGCAATTTTTTCTTTTATTTTTCTTTTCCTTTTCTTTTCTTTCTGTTCTTTTGTTCATCCTTCTTTATTTTGTAATTTCTTTACTTAGCAATTTAAGTCAACTGCATTGTATTTCCATTTTAATCATTATATCAATCACTTGATTATCACATTATATCAAGTTGTTCTTGAATCCGCATCTTTACTAAAAGGACTCAATCTTCCTATTTTTACATACTTCTTTGATTTGGGTGGCAGAGGGTTCATTGAATCAAAATCCACGTAAAACAAATTGGCACACCCAATGGGACCCTTTTTGTGAAGATTTAATTTGAAGAACTTTTGTTCCAAGTGTTTGTGTGCTTGCAAAGTGGTACCATAGTATCACACATGTCTTCTGTAGAAAATTAGCATGAGTGATAGAGAAACCAATTCTGTGCACCCCTCTCTATCCATGACAACGGAACCTGTGTTGACATAAATTGGACAACCTAGGGAAGACAGAAATATTCCACCAATGCCAAACACTAGCAACATGGCTAGTAGTTCAGTTCCCCCATACGGGTTACCTCTAGGGTACACCCCCCGAGATATGTACCCCCATGGTAATTCAAGGGTTAGGAATGCCAACGTACCCGTATCAATACCAAAATCCCTTGTATACAGTAACAGTGGCAACTAGTTTGTCAAACGCAGCATATGGTGGATACATCACGCCTAATATGGCAACAATCCCTAGTATGGCATATAGGCCCAAAGGAGGCCCTATTTATCTTGAGATGTCGAGGATAATGCCTAATAACCCACCCTTCAACACAGTCGAGTCACTAGCAACTCAGAGGCAACAAGCCTTGAAAAATAACCATGAGCTAGCCAATATGATAACTCAACAAATGGCTACGGTCATAAACCTAATGGTGCATGACAATAACCATAAGATATAATTACTTACAAGGCAAGTTAATAGAATCGAGTTTCGGGTGAAGAGGAAATATGAGGTTTAGGTGGTAAGTATGGGTGATAAGAGATATAAAAATGAGTGAAACTGTCAACATTGCACTCCAGGTAGCTGAGCAGCCCTAGAGAGGGCGCTGCGCAACCTGAGAAACCCTAGTCCGCTGAGTGATCATAGATAAAGCACTAAGCGAACTGAGAAATCCTTGAGGTTCCGCATATCCCAACAAGCACTATTCCACCATAGTTTATGCATGATGATTATATGTGATTAACTATATTTATGTGAAATATGTTAATACTATACATCGTGAGGAAATGGGTTGTCATTAGAGTGCTAGGACAACCTTAGATAACTAGAAGGACAATCACGTAACTAAGAAAAGATAATAATTTAACATAGGGAACGAATAAAGATCTTAAGAAGGTTCCGGCCATAATGGGCTCGGAATACCTTGAAGATATATACTTAGTTATACAATAGGAAATTCCCTTCTCTTGGCACGTCTATGGACACGCCTCTCACCATTTGACAAGAAGGAATGGTTAATGATTAACGAATGTGGGCTTAAAACTTGCCAAGAGAGATAAGACACAGTATGATAGTAAAAGATATGATATGACAAGAGGGTCATGATATGATAAAAGAAAGACAGGTTTACACTACATATGCAAAGTAGGCTACGGAAGCCAGAATTTTAGAGGGGCAAATTTTAGTTTGGATTTTTCTATGAACGCACGATCAAGAGCTAGATAACAAATTCTACTGCTGTTGAACCACCATTACAAGGAGAGCGCACAGTGGTGAATAGTTTCAGACACACAATGGCAAGGGGGCAACGCACGATGGATCGCGAATGGAGGGAGAGTGGTGGCGTTGGGAATTAGGTCTGCTAGGTTTTCAAACCCTTTGTATTTTATCACATTTTGTTGATTACTCGTATTTATTAACATAATATTATTAATTCTTTTCTGCATTAATCCCAAAATATGGACAATTAATTAAAATTGTATATATTATTATTTATTCAGTATATTATAACATCGATTATTGTTGCATTAGTAATGAAATATATTAAAGTAACCAAAGACTTATACTCCCGTCTATCATTTCGGTCCTTCGTATCAATCATTAATTGGACAAATTTGCAATAATATCAGCAGCCCAACATAAAGTAATCATGTAGTCTAAGTCTACTAAATGGTTGAACCGGTCTTTAATTCCATATTACGGCAGAGAAATTTGCTCCAGCGTTTGACAATCTCGGAAAGTAGATCCCAACCTACTAACCTAACAAGATATTTGATACAAGCCAATTATTTCATTAATTGGCAATCTAAATGCATAGGTCGAGTTTCTCTGAATCACGTTGGATCTTTCTATAAAAGGGCCATGTCAAACTTTCTTAAGTGCCAGTGGAAGCATATATGAGAAATTGTTTTTTTCTTTTTTTGCACAACAATCATAGGGGTCAGCGTATTCATCGGTGCAAACCCTTTTTTATATATAAAGCTAGAGATCGAGCTAATTCCTTTTCGTCATTGAAGGTACCTTTAAGAGTGAAAAATTTTGTCTAAAAGTTTAAAGTTGTTCTATATCTAAAGCAAGATATCGAATTCCCTAACATTTGGTGAAGGGAAAATGAACCCCTTCCATCTAAAAAAAATTGTTGATAGTAGCACAAAATAATAATAATAATAATAATAATAATAATAATAATAATAATAATAATAATAATAATAATAATAATATTTTAGTATAAGGTAACAGTGGATCATGCTATAATTAAAACTAAAATACCTCTATAAAAAAATACTACTCTATTACATTAAGTAGAGTATATTATACTCTATGAGCAATCAATAATTTATCATATTCTTGAATCACAGTTTATCAAACAATGTCAACCTTTCTTAGTGACTTTTCTGGATACTAAAAACAAAGAAAGTAGTACATCCAATTAGCGGCAAGTCGTACCTAACATTTTGTGCTACTTCAATTAAATGTTTCATTCAACATTAATCGTGCACAGCAAGTGGGCCCCGCAAATGTATGGATAATAATACAATACGGAGAGTCACGTCCAAAAGTTTTATTTGAGAAACGTAATACTTAACACTTTACGATAAGAAGACTCTTAAACAACGGTTAGGAAAATGTTTACCAATCAGATTATGCTATCTATCTTCCATTAAAAAAAAAACACTCATCATTACATGTGGGCCCTGCTGTGCACACATCCCACACATTTGAAAGTTTTAATTCATATGTTTTTTTTACCCCCTTCAATAGTTAAAGTGGTGTATGATTTTTCTTTGTTCATTATTAGTGTTTAGTCTGTGTGATGCACAGGGCAATTTACTTATGTAAAGCCTTAACACCCCACATTGGAAGTCTATGTTATTGTTCATGATACTGTCAAATTTGTATGTAACTACAAGGGAAAAAAGTTATATGTTATAAATATGAGAGATTGACATTAAATGGTACGAAGAAACATGGGACCTATAATCCACTATTTTTTAAAATACACTTTGGATATATCATATAAAACTTTAGTAGAGAAATTGATGTAGATGCGATGAACATTATCTGTCATGCCCCCAACTTAGAACGTGACCACACGTAGGATTGCTCTCCTACGAAAGTTCTGACGTGGCATACTAATGTACATCTTTTACAAAAGGAAAAATTACGAATACCGTATATTAAATTAAATTCCTTCTTAAAATTGTTTGCAAAATGTGTTTATGTGTTTAAGTGATTTTTCGTAACAATTTTCGATTGTTACCGGAATTTAAGCACGTATCGGCGACGTAAAATACATTCTTACGAGAGAAAATTACGCATACCTAAGATTAATTTAAATTCCTCATTTTAAGTGTTTGGTTAATGCACAATTGTGTTTAGATAATTTTTACGTCGTTTGTTAATTTTTCGCGCACGTGGACATATACGTACCCAGACAGTTAACGACCAAACACGACTGAACACAGGACAAATTTTGGGAGAAATTTCCCCAAATCAACCGTGCAATCACAAGGCCATATCCCCACCACCAACCTTCTTACACACTTCAAATCACCATACCTATTCTACTATTCACTCATCATCAAACCTAAACCACTTAATTCATTTTTATCCAATTTTTCCCTATAATTCCCTCACTGCCCAAACCCCCCTTCAGCCACCCCATTCTCTCATTTTCATCTTCTTTTTCCTTTCATTTCTCCTCTAAGAACCAAAGAACCAAGTCACCAAAGCGTGCACCATTGTCTTCAAGCAAAGCTTAAGCTTTCTTGCCTTTTCCCCTAAGCAAAACCAAGCACCACAAGGCCACACACTACCATCTTTATTTCTTCATTCTCTTCCATGAATCACCAAGAAAAGCTCATCATCTTTCCTCAAGAAAGCCACATCAAACACTAGCCTCTATCCTCAAGCTTTCTCTTAGAGAAAGGTGGTCACTAGCTTGGATTTTCAAGCACTCTTAGGAAATTCTCTTCTCAACGCTTTCTTCACCATCAACCTTCTTTAGAAGGTGGGGAACTAGGCCTAAATCACCACCTTGGTGATCTAAGTGTGTTTATGTGTGAACATATGAGAATATGTGCATTTAGGTGATATATGTTGAAATAGAGTATGCATCTGATATGTTAAGTTTAGATGATGAAAATACGTTTATTGGAGTGTTGGAAAGATGTAATTGTTATTGTTTGAGAATGGAATGGATTGGTGCATGAAATGGAAACAAATGAACCACTGATACCTGTCACAAGTCTGTGGTCATTCGAATGACCAAGCTAGTCATTTGAATGAACCACGAAATTTTAAGAACAGAGAGCAAAATAACACAGGTCATTCGAATGACCACCACTGGGTCATTCGAATGAATCCTAACATTTTCAAACACTGAGGACCATAGAAGTGAGTCATCCGAATGACCAAGCCTTGGTCATTCGAATGAGTCCCCATATTTGTAAACTGAGAGAACAAGGTCTAAGTCATTCCAATGACCAAGCCTAGGTCATTCGAATGACCCATGCTTATGCACCAACCCGAGAGCCAAAATTTTGTGGCATTCGAATGACTCCTGTAAGGTCATTTGAATGACTCAGGGTTACAGCTCCCAGTCTTAAGTTTCCCCCTTATTTATGGAGATATGTGGTATGTATTACGAACTTTAATTATGTTATTATTCATCATGAGGACATGGTTGTCACTAGGATTATTAGACAACCGTAGATCACTAGAAACCTATCACCTAACTATGTAAAGATCATAAATGAACCTTAGGGAAAACGTAATATCTTAAGAAGGTTCCGACCACAGAGGGCTCGGTGTACCTGAAAAAAGTACGTAGTTATATACTAGAGAATCCCCCTCTCTTGGCACATCAAGCATTACAAGCCCCTTGTCAGTCTAGCAAGAAGGACTGGATTTATGATCAAGAAACGCAGGCATAGACTTGAACGCAGGTTTCGGCCTAACCCAAGAAAGTAAAGCAAGAAAGCAGAATAAAGTCTAAGTTCACGCCATGACGTTGAAAAGAGACGTATGCCCCAAGTGCGGCCTTAAGCAAGTCAAGAAGAAGTTTAGAAGTAACAAGCCCACTCCTGGTGCCATCGACATATGTATATAAGGATAATAAGGTAAGCGAGTACGTGATCCGATGTCACGGTACTCGAGCGAATAGGATTAGTAAGCACGACAAACTCCCATTGATAGTTAATGCAAAGATTAGGAAACCCCTAGTCACTAGTAACTTAGATAAAGCTGCTCAGGACTAGCATGGACTAAAATAAGTAGGGACTTTAGTATATCTGAACACCTAGAGATCTCCTGAGTGACCTGGATCATAATTGAGTAAAGAAAGAATAGTTACGGCCTAAGGTTCACCACTGAGATTGCGACGTTCTCATTCCCCGCTCACATGATTCCAGGGAGACAGGATGGGTACGTCGAAGAGCTGCAGAACACTGATTCTGCATGTGTTTACGTGGACTGACCTCAACACCGGGGGCGTCATGATGACTAACTCCAGTACTCTGCCACCAGCACCTGTCCCTACTTCAGACTCGTGGCTCCACCAAGCACGTTCCACGACAAAGATACTCCAAGGCATATCGATAGGGAAGCATGCTACTCGTCCTATCGCCGTGAGGCTCCTGTCAGTATATTAGAACCCTTGCATCCGCCGAACTGCCAGAAGGAGAGTTGTCCCTATGACGGGACGCAAGATGATGTCACCATCTTGAGACAGAACAGGGAGCATCACAGGGAGCTTAAAGGGGGCGAGGCGTCAAAGATCACTGGCGAAGCAGAGGCACAAAGGCACACCAGCCCATTGTGACATTCCGGGAGTATGCATTTTATATTTTGTACTGACTAACTGGATGGTATCCCATTAGTCCTTAGTGTTATGTTTCGTACTTGTCATTTGAATCGTGTTATAGGTATAATACAATATTATAAGTTCATTATATTGGTGATATGTTTGATGGACTATAGGTGTTGAATCACTTTGTCAATTGTGTGCTAAGTTTGTATTGATTGCTACATTTACGTTCTATAATCGTTAGGCCGTAAGGCTCTATCGCTTGCAATATATGTCTTATTCACGCGTGACTCCTATTTACTATTTTAAGTAAAGAAAGGAAAAAGTTTTCAAATCGATCCATATTTTGGGGTAAAGAAATATTTTCTAAAGATAATAGGACTATGAGTATTCCATCCAAGCAGATAATAACCTAGTTAAGCATAGTTTACGACTTAAGCTTAAATCCCGTTAGCTAGGGTGTTTTAGGTTCCACCGTTCGGGCATTCTCTAAGTGATCATTCATATGAGGTTCAACTATTATCATGACCTAGTCCTGAAACGGTTACAATTAATCCTAGTCTTTCCTTTAACCTAACACTTATCAATGCAATAAGACATAGCATTAAATAAACATCATGATGAGGCTCGAAACATTAGGTGATGTATTATTTTATGACATTATTGTAATCATTTACCCTTCACATTATTCCCTTCAGTACATCTGGGGGAGTGGTTACCACCTTGGGGCATACAACTTCGTTTTTTATTTGGAGTTGAGCTCAATCCGTGGTAACAAACCACATAAGTGTCATAACTATGTTAGTAACCAACGTTTTAAGTCGACCGAAGTTATTGGCTAACTACGCTAGGCGAAAGGATTTCTTTATCTTCTTCCTTCCAGTACACCTAGAACCTTGGGTTGGGTGTACAACATCTAAACTAATCCACGAGGTTGGTCGAAGTGACCAGCTAACTACATTGGTCTAAAGAACACGCTCCATGAGGGAACCTTATTATGAATGGATTCTAGTTACTATAAGTGTGTTATATAAAAAGTCTTATGAATATTTCCTCATAAGAGGACTTCGATTATCTTTGATATACTCACTTTTTTTGTCGCATATGAAAATCATCAACATAATTAAACACAAAACCCTAAGGTCACAAACACCACATGACCAAAATGCACATAGAGGAAACATAAGTTCATTAAAACCCTTTTTCAAGAGAAACTATTTCAAGAACACTCTAAGCACTTGGCAAGGAACTCATAAACAAGGCTAGAAACAAAAACACACATGAGAAACCTTAGGTTAGAGAGCAAACTGAATCTGTCCTTATTTTTTTAAGAGAGGAAAAACATTTTTTGGAAAAACACATTTTTCACATGTTCTTAGATGATGAAAGAATCTATATTTTCATGGAGAGAAAGAATAGAGAAATAACATATCCAAAAGTCAAAAACATAACAAGAGACAGTAGCTCAATAGTGCATAGAAACCCACTTAAGGCTCAAAAAAATGATGTCTTGTAAAGGATGAAGAGGGCTTCAATTTTTGTGAAAAAAGCATAAGGATTTGATGAGTTTTTTGAAGGTGATTATGACTATGGAGGTCACGGTTTCAGGCCTGATTTTGGAGAAGAATATGAAGCTTTTGTGAGCTTTGGAAGAAGGAGAAAAAGGAGAGTGGTCGCCTTTTGCTTTTCTCTTGATTTGTGTAAGTAAAAGTGAGTGTTGAGTGTGAGTAAAAGTAATAAAGCTGAAAGGAGAGTTGAAGATGCATGGTAAGGAGACGGGAAAAAAGAGGGAAAAGTTGCTTCTAGAAGTACTGTCATAGAAAGGACACATGTGATGCAAGATGCGTCAGAAAAAGTAAAATTACCTTTTTTTTTTTACTTTTTTGTGTAGAACCAGAACAAAAATAGACAATTATTTTTAAAACACAAATAAAGTGTATCTCATATGGATCTTAAGTCTCTAGGGACCACAGACAAAGTAGGCCCTGCAAACCAACGACTCAATTCTAACTTCTAAATCATAAGTCTAGTTGTGAACCCTCAGGAGTTTTGAAATCAACGTAACTAAGAGAATATTATTATTTAGTTAATAATTTATTATTGTATGGTTCAAAAATATCCCTAATAACAGTTAAATATTGGTTAATGCATTATAAAACACACAGTATTTATGTTTGGCGAAAAACAGTGTTACAATATACAAGTACAATACACGAATATGATACATTAATTGACAACTGCAATTAACTAACTAATTATGTTATTTTAATTGCCCAACAAAAACTAAGCTAGACTCTAACCAATAACTGATACGTAACTAATATCTCAGTTATACACTTATCCCTATCAGCTATTATATAAACTTGTGACCTTTCTCTACAATTATTGACTTGACCGTAAAAAATACTCGTGACTTCTTAAAATAAGGTAACTGATAATTGCATCTATCCCGATAGTATTTTTGAAACAACATAGGACATATTCTGCAATAATTTGTAATGTAGAAACAAGGTAGGACAAAGCAATTGTTCACTTTGCATGTTTATCATTCTCGATTTGTAATTGAAAGTCAAACTTCTATTGCTAGAGATGAAATTTTATGTGATAGAACACCTACTTATTAAAAGTCACACAATGGATGACAGACCCTTATTATTATAAGAAACAAGAATAGCATAGCTAAGAAATAGCAATATTGGGAGTTTCTTACTCTTTTACACTAGTTGGCAAAACTAATTATCAAAAATACCACACTTTTAAAACTATTTACCGAATTACATCTTCTTGAAAGCCATCGCTTTAAAAAGCATTACCTAACCTCACACTCAAAGGATGCATAATACTCTGGACCACGAGACTAGGGAACTTTTGTTTAGCGTTGCCTTATGATCGTAAATTTAGACAAATGTTTTCTAAGCATTGCCTTTCATAACAGGTAGAGTTTATTATGTAGTTTTAAAAGTATGATATTTTAGTAATTAGCTTTCCCAGCTAGTTAAAAAAAAAAAAAACCTCACCATATTGAAGAAGGGAGTTTGAGTGATTTTAAAAATAGAACATTTAGTAACAAAAACCATATTGTGAGATGATTATCATTGGAGTATATATCAAAGCTCATGTTCTATAGGACAGATCAACGCCATTTTAATGTTACCTTGTGCAAATTTCATATCTTTTAACTTGAGAAAGAATTGTCAATAAGACCAGATCAACTCCCTCTCTCTGCTACATTCATCATCTAAGAATGCACAAGAACGATCACAGCAATAGCTACATTGAAACACATTTTCTCTTTATGACCATATTAAATCCAAAATTAATAGCTTAAGAAAGGAAAATATGCTAGCCCCTTCCAGTATGTGTTAACAGTATAAGAGAAAACCTGAATCCATGCAATTTTCAGTTTTCTGTCGTTGTAAACTAACAGAACCAGATTGACACAACACCTGGAATTTAAAAACTACTTCAATGCAAAGCAACCGTGCAGTTAATTTGTCTCAAATACAAATATCACATTCAGGTCTAAATTATGTGTTTAATCAAAAAATGTTAAAAAGAAGGAAGAGGAATTTACAATATAAAAGATGTGATAATCACACACATTTCATAGATTCGCAGAGTTATGATAATCACGAGGATTTTACAAGTTTTTGAACTAGTGAATGACACTGATGGATTCACTAAACTTGTGAATGCAATGGCATGGTCTTTAGGTTATAAGGCTTAGCCTATTTATAGGCATAAAAGCTTCATAAAATAATAATGTAAGATTGCTTCATGGTTAACAAGATGGTGCTAATCAACTAAAAGACAATTTGGTGTGGTGTGAATAGAGCCCCACATAGTTAAAGACAATATTCAATATACTTTTCAAATTTTTGGCACTAAGAACAAAATTTACAACAGATTTAACAGCGGCCCCTCCAAAAGCAGAATGATTTAAAAATAAAATGTAGAGTAAACCCCAAAGTCGCAGCTCACAATGTGTTTCAGACACATTGGCCTATCACATTTGGAAAACCCATATTGGCCCCTCACATTTGAAAAACCCATATTGACCCCGCACAATTGGAGAAAACGGAGACATAAACCTTCCGAGCTCTCTCTCACACTAACCTCACCCTCCCCACCCCCACCCACACCCACAACCACAACCATAGCACCCCCACCACACCCCCACCCCTCACCCACCATCACAGCCCCACCCTAACCCATCACCA
>QANU01090644.1:90477-102209 GCA_003254905.1 Nissolia schottii
CCCCCCCCCCCCATAAGTTTAAACAAAATCTGAGTGGTTGCCAAGAAGTGGAAATGGAGAAACGAAAAATGGAAGTACTATTGTTGACTCTATTTCAACAAGTACTGAATGTTGAAAATACCCTCTTTTCTTGTAGTGAATGTAATAACCATGCTCAGATTCATACGCAATCAAAACCTTTATGTTTAGTGTCATCAATGACTCGACGTTATTCAGCCTGCACATATTCAAAAAACACTCTAGGTACTCATTCCCCATGTACACTCATAATTAAGCAATAAGAAAATAAACTACACCATACTAGGACCCAACCACACAAAGGAGATCGTCAAACACTACTACATGCCACAGAGAATACACCGGTTCAGCGTTGAATATCTTTGGACAATAATGAGACCTACAGAGAAGATGAAGAGAGAAAAAAAAGAATCTGAGACATTCCATTAATAAAGGAATAACAGGCCATCTTCACGCAACGGAAGGCAGTTCTGAAATTAAAACTTCTAGGCATCCTTCGCATCGAAAAGGCGCACAGTATATACCACCTTTCGAATGCAATAGGAAGATCAAGATAGGCCAAACGGAGACATTTCCATAATGTTCTATCTTAGAACTCAGAATTAGGTTTATTCCTGGACCAGAGTTAGATGCTAACGTTACACACTTCCTATTCAGTTACCCTTTGTCAATGGATCTCTATCTTTTGCTGCCGCATCAAAGAGATAATTTATATCATCACGGGTTTCTGCATTGTTAAAACACATCCTCCGACAACACTTCTAGAATCTCCTCGCAAGAATTCAAGTCATCAGACCATTCATTCTGGCAAGAATTACATGGCTTTCTTGCCAAACAGTTCCACAAAAAAACTAACACAAAATATAAAAAAAAAATTGAACATTACGTGGCCATCATCTCTTGCAATTATTATGAGATCAGAAAGCGAAGCACAATTATGTGACGGAATTTAATTCTTTCTGCAAAATAGTAAAGCGAAGTGAAAGTATATAAGCTCAAAAATCATAGCATCGACCTTTGCGCTCCCAATCGCCGTACCTAGTGGGCTCGAGCCCCCTGGGCCCACCGACCTCGCCAGTTTCTTTGTTCACCTCGTCGCCCACTTCTTCATCATCTGCACGTTCTTCTTCTTCTTCTTCTTCTTGGCTTCGATTGCTTGCTTCGTCTTGGAGAGGCTCCGGAGTTGGCCGTCCTTGTTCGCTGCCAACGGGGTTTTCGCGGTGCTGCTGAGTTGAGGGCGAGGAGCAGAGGAGGCGCGCGACTGAGTTGGAGAGGGAGCGAGTCAGGGGTTCAGAGGATCTGGTGAGGTGAGGCGCAGAGGAGCTGGATAAGGATGAGAGCAAGCGAGGGAGGGAGGAGGTCATGTTGTCCCTTTATGCTGATGGCGATGCTCATGCGCAGTGACTGAGAGACCAGAACGAAGGAAACCTGGAAATTGGAGAAGGGAGAAAGAGAGAATGAAGAGGAATTGGGGGTTGCGTAATAGTGGTGCCGGGGTGCCACCCCCACATTGATGTCGTGTCATGTTTTGTGGCCATTTCCATTCGTCAAGATTTTGGCATTTCACCCGGCTAGGTACTGAAACCGTGCGATACACTATCATTTTTGTATTATAAACATAAATTTAATTATATATAACATTTAATTTTATACATATATATAATATCAAGGGTTAATTATGTTTTTAATTCCTATAAAATTTGAAAGTTTGGTTTTAGTCCTTGTATAAAAGTTTTAATCTCTGCGAAATTTAAAAATTTAGTTTTAGTCCCTAGAGCTGAATGGAAGTTGACTGCGCTGACGTGGTGTTTTGGAAGTTGAGGGGGGGTTTATTGCAAAATCATTGTAAACCGTTTCAAAATGCATGAATTGTTGTTAGATATAACTTTTGTATATATAACTTATGTTTATCTATATGGTACTATAATAGTAAGTTTATATATTAATACTTCAATATGTAAACTTCATTAGGTAATATAATTGCCATTTTAATTAATGTTGTGATCTATTCATTAATGATAGCAAGTTTTTTACACGATTATTATTATGTTTAATACTAAATAGTACAATATTCTCCCATGCCTATATATTAGCATGTTTTATATGTCCAAGTCTCCCAAGCATTTTTCTTTCCTTAAACCAAAATATTCTGAAAACAAAGCAAAAGAAAAGGCACTCCTAATTAAATATCACTTGCAGAGGGAATAAACAAAGGCAAAATACATGTCTTGCTATTGAATCAAATACCTCGTGCAAAAGAAATTATGTAATCTTTTGCATTCTGATCCTAAGATGCATTTCAAAAAAAAAAAAAGCCGTTTAATCTTATCTACAAAAACGAAAGATGGGCACATCAACACAATATTTCACGTGCAATACGCAGCTTGTGAAGAAAATTAGAGTTGTCTTTTCCTGTGTGTGTGAGTTGAGGTTAAGAAAGAAAGAAAATGTTTTAGGGGGCTTAGGAGGCGTTATATGGAACAAGAGGCAGCTCATGTAGTAATACATAATAGATGCATAACTTCATTCTACTTGGGAAATTTTCAGCACAAGTCTGATTATTCTATTGCTGTAATAGGAAGGTATCTACAGTGGGGAAAGGGTAATTCTAGATGTACAGCACACAATAAGTCATCCCCCCTTCTAGAGTAGCAAATTTACTTGTGGATCTGTGTTGGATCACACAAACACTTATGGCTGTCAAAACGGACGGGCCGGTCCGTTTAGGTTTGCGAGCCTAAACGGGCCGAGCAAAAAATAAGCATATTTTTATAATCCAGCTCGTTTATTGTCAGTCCGCGAGCCTAAACGGACCGCCCGTTAACCCGTTTATTTTTTTAAAAAAATTTAAAAAAATTCAAAAAAAAATCAAAAAATTCAAAAAAAATTATTTAAAAAATTTTAAAAAAAATTCACGGGCTCACAGGCTGGTCCGCAGGCCAAACAGGTCGGNGGCCTGCGAGCCTAAATAGGCCGAGCAAAATATAAGCATATTTTTATAGTCCAGCTCGTTTATCGCCAGTCCGCGAGCCTAAACGGACCGCCTGCTAGCCCGTTTATTTTTTAAAAAAAATTTAAAAAAATTCAAAAAAATTCAAAAAAAATTATTTAAAAAATTATTAAAAAAATTCACGGGCTCACAGGCTGGTCCGCAGGCCAAACATGTCGGGCCTAAACGGGCCGGGCTTAAACAGGTCGGTCCAATTTTTTTTCAAATTTTTGCGAGTCTATTTTTTATATGTAAAGTCCGTCCATTTAACCAGGTAAACGGACCAAATAAACAGACCGAGCCTATTTAGACAGCCCTACGAACACTTAAGTTGAACATTTCCACGAAATCCAGTGCAACTAAGTTGGCTTATTGTGCACTTGGGGAAAAGGACCAGCTAAGAATTCCTTAATCAGCATACTTCCTAAACAAATTCGATTTTGTAAGACAAGAATACTAGGAATATTCCTTATAAAGAACTACTTAGGAGATGTGAAAAACTAAAATGTCTCAATTGCTAAAACAAGGATGACACGATACCTCACTGAAGAGAAAGAAGGCATGATATGCCTCTAATGTGATCCTATTGTCTATGGAAAGAGGTGAGCATTGATGGGAACCGAACTTAACCGCTTCCCAGTTCGGGCTGTGCAGGACACATGAGAAGCAATTAATAAGCTATTCAAGTCAGATGCAATTTCTGTTGGATTTAGAATTTTAGTAGTTGCATAAAGGCGGGTTTCTAAGCAGCAGCTATAGCTAAAAACAACTGAAATTTCAACAGGTTTTCATCAATCCTCACATCAGTGCATCACACAAAGTGCCCCACAGGCCCCAAAATTTCCTCAGACCCAAAACAAAACCTGCATGCCACACTAGACCACAACAGTTGGTCAGACATATGCCAATCCAGTGTTCCAAAAATGTGCAAGAATACAGATCGAAGCTTGCGTATCTGAAGCGTTATTCCCTCAGAGATGGACAACAACTCAGAATATGGACTACAAAGCACATGATCATGCAATAAAGAGGACAGGCTTTAAAACTAATTAGGCTGATTCAGATTCAGAGTTCTCAGGAGCATTGGATGATGATAGGACATCAGAAGCCATAAAGTAGTGCAAAAGTATGCATTGAAAGAAAGAAATCACATGATAATGAATACAAAGGGTAAACTGATTATTTTTTAGATAAGTTAAACTGATAAACAGTTATATAGGCTTACTTCAAGCCCTTATATAATCTAACTATGGGTACTCTGAAATCTAACTAGCTGCATTGGATGATGATCGGACAGTACAAGCCATAAAGTAATGCAGAAGTATGCATTGAAAGAAAGAAATCACATGATAATGAATACAAAGTGTAAACTGACTATATTTGAGATAAGTTCAACTGATAAACAGTTATATAGACTTACTTCAAGCCCTTATATAATCTAACTATGAGTACTCTGAAATCTAACAAGCTGCAGGCCTACGCAAGCAATTAGTATAACAAGTTCTTGTTGATGATAGTAAAACTCACATGAATAACTAGTAAATAAAAACTCTTCTAATTAACTGTTATCCTTTTGCTTGAATTAGATTATCTACTACTTAATGTATATCCTCTTTCGTTGACACAGCACACAGGGAGAAACAATGAAGTATCAGTTTCCAATGCTTTAGAGACTATTCAGAGCATCAATGATAAAGGCGCTTAAACCACTGGTTCAACGTTTAATACAATATAAAACTATCATAGAAATGCGAAATGTTAAGAGTACAAAGTCTTCATAAACAATTCCAATTACAATTTCCTTTTCTCATAAAAAGAGGTTTCTACAACAAGCTTAAAGATCACATCCACCAGATAGGCAAAACCAGAGACTAAAGGAATGGCAATCACCTCCGAACAGGTGGTACACCCCTTCCAGGTGCAGCTCCACGGCCAGCAGCTTGTGCCTATACAACATTTGCAGTTAAAGGCATGTTAGGTATCTGATTTAGAAAGAAATAATTGTTTTTTTTTTGCCGTTTAAGGTTGCTTAAAATTACTTGATTTGAACAACACCCCCCCCCCAAAAAATAATAACAATAATAATAATCAAAACACACATGTTTGTAGGTCCTTCAACTATCATGCCATTTTACAAACAAATTTCTAAGGCTAGATCTATATTAATGAAATACGATTTTTTCAAATAAGGGAGTGAAATACCTTTGCTCGCATTGCAACCGCTCTGCCCCTTCCAACACCAAGTGATGCACCCTTGCCCTTCAAGAGATTCAGAAAGCATGAAACCCAAAAGTACATGTATAGAACCAAATACGAAGAACTCAATCACTTGAAAATAAAAAGGACCTTTATTCTTGCATCCAAACGTTTAAACATGGGAGCATTTTTCAACATGTCTGGTATGACCATAAACCTGTCAAAATTCTTATAATTTCAGAGCAATGTCCTTACAGCAAGTATTCAACCTTAACTGAACATTGAATCATGAAAGCTAATGTTCATACCTGACTTTGCTGCCTCGAATAAATACATGCTCAAGTTGTGACGTTTTTCCATCCTAAGGAAGTTTTAGCCAATATCAGAAATAATATGAAGTATAGTGTACTTTTTTTGTTTCGGATAAAAACAAGTATAGTCCACATTTAGATAAATATAATTCAAACTAGAGTTATTAAACATCTCCATAACATCCAAAACTTTATAAGTACACTTCATTTGCTCCTCTAGTAACCAGCAATTTGTATATCCCACAGATACACGTAACAGCATGCCAATGTTAGGAACCCAGAAAAGGAGCTATATTTTATAGAATAATATAATAATAATAATAATAACTATAATTTTATTGATCACTGATACTGATATCAGTGGGGTCTAAAAAGGTGACAGATATGCATACTGCACACTCTTAAAGGGGTATATACTTATTCATCCACCACATACATGCCCTAATCTCCATTTGTGCTGCGGAGCCCTCTCTCAACTTCAAGGAAATCCAAAATACTAAAACTAAAACCATCAATACACGTTTCTGGCTGTTTAGGTGTTGCATAAAAAATGCTAATACCTAATTGGGTTCTAGTAAAAAAATGTTTATGAACAAAAATAATAATCATTTGTTACTAGGTAGAGACCTTGGCAGTGTAGGTGATGCTCTCGAGCTGGCAGTTCCAGTTGTCCTCGCACTCGATCATGCTGCCACGGTACAGTTCTCCGCTCTTCAGCTCCACGGTCACAACGTGCCCCGATGCCTCATGGAGAAGCTTCACTGGAATTCCCAAGCTCCTACTCATCCTTTCTGTCTTATCTTTTCTTCTTTTTTCTTCCTCTCACTCTCACTCTTTCTCAAAGCAGAAAAACCCTAATCAACCCTTTGCCCCAAAGCACCACCACGCTTTTTACCCCTCTTGTTATATATGGCATGTTTAGACTCAATTAATTAATTCAAGGAACAAAATTTGTTTTTCTCAATTCTCTAGAGAAAATTTTAATTACAAGTGCAATTTATTTTTTAATGACCACTGACATTAAAATTACCATATTATTCAAATGAATCAATTTTAATACTATTCCCAAAATAAATCAATTTTTTTTATAAAGGGAGTCGATTTAAATCGATTCTCATTTAAGTAAAAAAAAATTTATTTGGAGGTCCACTTTGATGGGAATCAATTTCAATTAAATTCTACACGAGTCTATTGAAATCAACTCCTTTGTACAGTGTCCAAAGTCATATTTATATATACTGGTGCATGCTTTTTTGTAGAGATGTCCAAGGTAGTTTTTGTGTGAGTTAGAAAGTTAGAGAAAAACAAATGAATGAAGAGTTAGTAAAAATGTTAGTGTTTTATAATGGTGAGAAAAAAAAAGGAAGAAAACGGAATTAATTTTTACTCCTCACAATAATCTTGGGTGGTTGTATACCACACTGTTATTTTGTCACAACTTCAATCCATTATAGTCAAAAAGTTTGGAGAGTGTAGGACCGTTACGAGAGTGCTATATAGGATGCCCATTGTCGTTGGCCACATCCTAAAGTTTTGTTCATTTGAAATTAAGAAGGATGACCACGTTTGGCGCATATTTCATATGCAGAAACGGTTTAGCAATGTACTCAGTGTCATTGAACTCCTTGTTGAGCTTGAAGATGTTCACTCAAGTTCTGTTGCCTCCAATGCTGGTCTGTCATTTGTTCTGAACACCAATCCTTCTCCTCTTCTGATCGATTATCATGCACCATCTCTAAGCCTTGTATATCTTGCTAGGGATGTCTCTCATCCAATGGTACGTGATGATTATTATGGTAATGATGACTATGGTGGTGGTGGTGATGACGACAGTGGTGATGATGACATGGTGCAATCGACACCAGTATCTCTATGAGGTATACTGAGTTACTATCAGGCTCAGCCTCTTCCTGAGTCGCAGTCGC
This sequence comes from Nissolia schottii, assembly GCA_003254905.1. NCBI lineage: Eukaryota > Viridiplantae > Streptophyta > Magnoliopsida > Fabales > Fabaceae > Nissolia > Nissolia schottii. The sequence goes on from QANU01090644.1 coordinate 97,917, forward strand.
AGTCATAGCTTGAACCGCAACCTCAGCATGAGTTTCATAACGAAGGTTCAGGATCAGTATCAGTAGCAACATCAACAATAACATTAGCATTAGCATCGGGATTAGGATCAATATTCTAGGAGCCAATAATGATTTGTATGTGGGTCAACTATGCCCAAACAAGGAAACCGAGTTTTTTACCGTTAAAAACTATAGCCTTCACAGAAACGTGCAACACAAAGTCCTTGAGTCTGGTAAAGGAAATTTTTGGTGGGGGTGCCTAAAACACCCCTAGCCGATTCCGTACGCTCGAGCCGTACGTAATACTCGCTAGGTTGTTTACTTACTGGTAGCCTCATTGGGGTTTTCGAACGTACTGAATCAGAAAATAAGGACCCATTTTTTTCTTACATATGATTTGTAATATAAGAGTCGTGAGTGCAATGGAATAATATAATAAGCGGTATTGTTAACACGTTAGGTCTAAGCTGATGCATACATATTTTGTACGAGTAGCAGGTCCATTACACACATACACCAAGTACTAGTTATATTACATATCCAATACATATATCCGAATAGCATCATTATATTACATACTGCGTCTAGTACGGGGTCGGCTAAATATCCCTTCCCGGGGTCTCCTCTGGTTCCACAGCGTCGGTGTAGTATGAGTCGTCTTCTGTCCCTGGAGCCATAAGCGAGTGGAGGGGTGAGAACGGTAGGTCCTCAGTGAGTAACAGTTCAATTGTGGCAATTTATTTCTCGGTTATTCTCCAGGCCGCTCAGAGTTGATTCTAAGTGTGTATGCAACTAATCTCCTACTAATTATGATCTTGGGCATATACTCTGCGCAGCTTTATCTATGTTACTAGGTGATTGGCTTTCTAATCTTGTCATTACCTGGGCTTCGTGCTTATTAACCGTACGTTGTTACTAGAGATATACTACTCGTCTTGGGTCGTTCCCTTGACAATATACAATGCATGAACAGTTATACTTAATGCTTAAGCAGATATACATACATACATGTCATCATATCATCAATCATTAATTTATACATTTAGTTTCATAATGCATGGGGGAGTCTGGGGATCTCTTACGCGCTCTGTGGCTATGTCCTGCTTAGTCCTTATACCTTTGTAATCGTGGCCTCAGATTACAACCTCTTTTTGCCACTATTGTATCGACCCGGCAGCGCTCTTTACCGGTATGGTAGCTAACCATGCAAGGCTCATAGGAGGTAAACATCGAATACAATTAGTGCAACCATCCCCTCTTTCTGGAATGGAGAGGGATCAAACCTATGAGTGATCAGGCGTGGACGCGCTTTGATCGACCCTATGGCTCGATCCGTTTCTCTTTCCTCTCTTAGTGGGGCCCACTACTCTCCTTTTTCAGGCCTATGCCTGTTTTTTTTTTAGATTGGGGCCTATGCCCTGTTTCCATGTCTGGGCCTCTACCCTTTTCCATATCTGGGCCTATGCCCGTTTCTTATCGTGATAAGGTCTCTTTACCTGCGTTGCTCATAACCGATTCATCTTGCTGAATTGGTGAGGGGCGTGTCTATAAGACTTTGCCAAGAGAATAGGGATTTCCTAACCATATAACTAGACCTCTTAACTATGGTCTAACGTACCAACTGGGTTCGGGACCTTCCTAACTTTTCTTTGTTTTCTAGGGTTCAATTATGATCTTCGTTAGTCTTTAGCGTGGACTTCTAATTATCTAAGGTCGTTCTAACTCTTGCGACGGCCTTTCCTCATGATGCATGCTTACATTACTATGCAGATTGGATTCCATAGAGCCTTTAAAATCATAAGTTTTCAGTAAACATTCGAATACCTAGGGTTTTCGCATTCGATTGCTTCTTTCAATCGAATCCCTTAGGGATTCAATCGACTGAAATCCTTCTCGATCTTTCATTCGAATGAAATCCTCAAGTATTCGATTGAAATCCTCCGCGGTCTTTCATTCGAATGAAATCCGTAAGTATTCGATTGAAATCCCAAAATCTTCTTTCATTCGAATCCGTGGGAATTCAATCGAATGCTACAGTAAAAAAATCGCCCCGAGAGTAACTTTCTCAAGGGTTTTCTCCGCGTAACATTTTCGGCTTCTACAATAATCCAATCAGTACAATTATGGTTTCCAAACCTCAAAATCATCAAAATCTAACCTCCCTAACTCATTTCCTATAGTTTGTATAAAATAGTTTTTCACTCACATACACAGAGATGCATATAAATAATAATCAAGTAAACCACATAGACAGTGGGCTTAGAGTTACCTACTTCCTATGCAGATTTGAAGTTGGTAGGTGGATGATGGAGAAAATCCTTGTCGCAATGGTATGCTCCAAGAAATTTTCAGAAGTCCGGTAGCGTTCTCGCGATGTGCTCGAACGATACTAGAAAATGGAAACTGACAGAAGTTTAGTGAACGGCTAAACTTTCTTAATTTTTTTCCACCAGGGGGCCATTTATAGCTGTGCCCCCCCCGCTACCCTTAATTTATTATTTATTTATTTATTAATTATTATTATATTATTATTTTATTATAGTTATTATAAATGTCCTAGTTCTTGTTCTACGTTAGTCGCTTCTAACCACTTCTGGCCTACACACGGGTCTCCGAAAAATATCCCAAATATGTATCCGTGATCTACGAATTTTTCCAGTCGGGATGGCGGTCCGAAACAAGGCATCCGGGGACTTGTTTCTGTCAGCCACTCCTTCGCAGATCCCTTTGGCCCTTAGTCGGATTCCCATTTTTTTCCAAACTGAGTACAAACCTTATAGCGCCCTGTGGGACCATAACCTCCTAGTTTTTCCTTCCGACCTAAGGGGCAAGTCTCACAAATAATTTTTCCCTGTCCCATAATCGGGTCACTTTATAATCCTAACCCGACCAGAGTTATAGGTTTCGTAACAAACCTTCCTAAGGGAAAGTCGGGACGTTACAGTGCCCATGGCAGAAGAAGGATGTCCCTAGTCAATTTGGGTGACTCTAAAGGAGAAGTCCCAAATTTGGGAGGTAAGGAAGTTTACTAATGAACATACTTGTCTCTTTTTTAGATTACCAAGGAGTCACCCGCAGTAGAATTCAAAGATTCTCTATGCAATCATACACTTGATTGTAGAAGCTGATCCAAATACAATTGTCAAAGCATTGCAAACAGATGTTCAAAAGGAGTTGAACTTGATGTCATCATAGGATACGTCTTGGCTTGGGAAATAGAGGGCGATTGCTATAATATATGGTAATTAGGAGCAATCGTACAATAAACTCCCTACATTTTTGCTAGGTTTATACCATGATGTGTCAGGTAATATTATTTGTCCTTCTACTTGTTATTTCTTATGCTATGATACATTTTTATTGCTTTGTTATTAACCTCTTTAATCACTTTAGTAGTGAAGGTTTTGTGTGGCTTAGAGAAGTGGGGTTGAATCTAAGCAGATACTTTTTCAAAAAATCAAACTCCTTTTGTCAAAGTTATCTCCTAAAGTTTTAGGAAATATCTCTTTATATTCTGGGAGACAAGTTTTCTGAAAGTGTTCTTTCTCTTAAACGAAAAACAGAATTTCTTTTGAATTCATGGTAAATAAAATTCATGGTAAAAAAAAAAAATTAAATTCATGGTGTTAATATATGTTTGTTTCTCGATTCGATGGTATTAAATGTGTCAAAATAAATGTTTTTCCTCCAAGTTTTGAAGTTGCAAATGTTAAAGCAGCTGGTGCCTTGCCTTGTTCAGATCCCCCGTTCGTTTCTCTCACATCCTTCTTCAGCAGCGCTACGAATCCGGCCAGCTTCGTTGTTTACCACCACAACCACAGGCACCATTAAGGTGAGTGAGATCATCGTTTCTCTCTGCGAGTTCCCTTTCCTTTTTTGTTTGTTTTTCCATCTTCTTCTTCTTCTTCTTCTTCTTCTTTTCACGCCAATTTGTACGCAGATGGCTGCGGAAGAAGACTACACTTTCGGGCCTTACAAGATACACAAGAGTGAAGTGTTCCACTCTACCCATCTCTCTTATGCCATGGTTAACCTGCGCCCCCTTCTCCCTGGTATGGTATGGTATTATTGTATTCTTTTTATTAACCCCCGTACCCATAAATTCAGCTCATTTTGCCTTTCTTTTTATTTTCAAAATTAATTATTCAATACGAAATTGTTGTCTCCCCTGAGATTATAAAAGACCCATTTTGATAATTTCTTCTTTTGCGACTCTTTGCAGGTCATATCCTTCATCTAGTCTAGTGTTACAATTCACTTTTGGTGCGATGCGACTAATCGTTTTTTTTTTTT
>QANU01090681.1:6555-44504 GCA_003254905.1 Nissolia schottii
GATCAATCATACAAGATCAAATGTATTCTATTTAGCATACAACATCAAATGTATTCTTTTTAGCATAACATCAAATGTATTCTTTTTAGCATGTAACATCCTTTTGCATTCTAATTGTCATTATCTATTTGTTATGTTCTATTTGTCATCATCAAGATATAGAACAACTAGGAAACCTAACCTAGTTCTACAAATATAAGCATATACAATAAACATAGACAATTAGAATATTATTGTATTTGTCATCATCAAAACATATTGTATTAAACAATTGGAACAACTAGGGAAACCTAGTTCCACAGGGGATCTCTTACGCGCTCTGTGGTTGCGTCCTACTTAGTCCTTCGCACCTTTGTAGCCGTGGCCTCGGACTACAACCTCTTTTTGCCACTATTGTATTGACCCGGCAGCGCTCTTTACCGGTATGGTAGCTAACCATGCAAAGCTCATAGGAGGTAATCATCGAATACAATAAGTGCAACTATCCCCTCTGGAATGGCGAGGGATCAGACCTATGAATGATCAGGCGTGACGCGCTTTGACTGGCCCTATGGCGCGATCCGTTTCTCCTTTCTCTTTTAGTGGGGCCCCTTAGTCTCATTTCATTCATGCAGGCCTATGCCTGTTTTTCATAGCTGGGCCTTTGCCCGTTTCTCATATCTGGGCCTATGCCCGTTTCTTATCATGGTCAGGTCTCTCTACCTGCGTTGCTTATGACCAATCCATCTTGCTGAATTGGCGAGGGGCGTGTCTGTAAGACTTTGCCAAGAGAATAGGGATTTCCTAGCCATATAACTACTGACTCTGGCTAAGGCCGTCCGAATCCATGGTGACTCATCGCCTCGGCTCTACTTTTATTCCCTAGGGTTCAATTATGATCTTCGTTAAATTTTAGCGTGAACTTCTAATTGTCTAAAGCCGTCCTAACTCTTACGACGACCCTGCCTCATGATGCATGCTCAAACACATAGATATGGCCTAACCTTACTCCTTGGATCCCTTAGAACCATTAAACTCCCAATTCTGCTAGGTTTCATTCGAATACTAGCTGTGGTATTCGAATGAAATCCCTCGGAGTCCTTCAATTCGATTGGAATAGGCTTTCATTCGACTGCATTCCCTCGGCATTCTTTCATTCGAATACTAGGGGATTCATTCGATTGAATTCCTAAAAATTCGCCTCATTCGACTGCTGAGGAATTCATTCGAAGCAAAGCACATCTGGGCTTTCATTCAACTGAATTCCTGTAGTATTCGAATGAAGACTACAAAAATCGCCTCCCGAGACTCCAGTTTTCAAATCTTTACTGTTCCTAGGGTTCCAAGTAGTATAGTTACGCATTCCATTTCTCCATCGTTCACAAAACCCTTTTAAAATTATTCCTCCCCAAAAATTACTACTTAATAGTTATGTAGTCAGATATACAAATAGGCATATATACAGGTAAGAATTTAAACCACATAGACAGTGGGCTTAGGATTACCCACCTCCGATCGGGATTTCGATTCGGTGACTCTGAAGGGGAGATTGTCCTCTTCACGATGGTATGCTCCCGCTAATTTTCAGAGACTCCGACACGAGCTCTAAATGTGTCGGAACGTAACCCTCGGCTGCCTACGGAATGTAACTTCGGAGAAGTTACGAAGTTATAAATAACCGTGCACAGTAAAAGGATATTTTCCCTTCTGTTTACTTTTCTTTCTTTGTTTTTACGTTTTGCTGAAGCTTTGCTTCAGTTCCTTATATTTATTATTATTATTATTATATTATTTATTTATTTATTTATTTGTTTATTGCTTAACTTCTGAAGGAAGTTAATGCCCTTCCTCCAGCTCCGTTTTGATTCGCTCGCGTTTTGTCCGAAAAACCTTACTTCCGGTTGCCCTAAAAATATTCCGGACATACCGTTACACCCCATTTATTTTTCCCCTCGGTCTAGAGCAATTTTCTCGGGAACCAGGGACTCTTTCACCAAGCCGAAAAATCCTACGGACATTTTATAGTATCTGGGAAATTTCCGTTCGAGTCGAAACTCATCCGGCGACTCCCGAAAATTATAAAACAGCTAAACCTAGTCTGTCTCTCCAATTTTCCAGGGTTTTGAGGGTCTACATCGACTTCCCTTACTTCCTTCGGCGTTTCCCGGCCGTTCTCGACTGTCCACGGATCCTTTACCGGCTCGTAGAAGCACGGGATGTTACAATGTGCCTCAAGATGGTTTCCATAAAACATTCTGGTCTCAGGCCGCTCAGCGGTTTGAGCTCCTCGCGCTCAGCGCCTAAAGCATTACCGCTCAGCGGTAAGAGTCTTATCGCTCAGCGGTAAGAGTCTCATCGCTCAGCGGTCTGACACGTGTTCAAAAATATCTTACCGTCCTTATCTTTTTTCAAAAATATATTTCCGTCCTTATCCTTATCCGCGGTGGGCTTCAGACTGCTCAGCGGTAACCACCAACCGCTCAGTGCTCTGGAGTTCACGTTTGAAAAATATGGATGCATTCCGCTCAGCGGCGCCTAGGGCCGCTCAGCGGTACCTGGGCGAGGCTGAAAACAGAATGCATCATTTTCTCCCCTTTCTCTTCCCCTTCTCCCATGGATCCTTCTTGAGCTTATACACAAATTCCACACATAATAATCCTATCTAGTCCAGGTCACAGGACCCTTCAGAATCATCTTCCTAAGCCCTAACATAGATTCTAACATACATAAACATATATGTAAAGAAACACACACACACACACACATAATCACATAATCAAACATCCACCATCAAGAGGTGAGGAACTAGAGTTACCCACTTCATAGAGAGCTGCTCGGTGGTGGAAGAAGGATGAAAGTTAAGCTTTGATTGCTTGATTTCTTGCCAAGAAGTGAAACAATTGAAATAAGAAGGATGGAGATGTTATGGAAGCTTTGGTTCACCAAGTGAAGAGGAGGGAAACTACGGGCTTGTGCTGCTACTTGCCTTGGTTAATATGACTTGAAAATAGAAGAAGCCAATAAAGGCAAAGATGAATTTCGGTGGATGAGCTCCATTTAGCATAATTAGGAATAGACAAATGAATAAGGCTTTGGTGTGTGGGTCTCGTGGGAAGGGGTGGCTGCCGTGGGAAATTTGTGGCCCTTGGCCATGCATATTTTAATTTTCTATGTGTGTTTTTGGTCGTGTTTTCTCATTAACTATTTATGTCCGGAGGTCCTAAAAATATTTCGGACATACCGTTGTGACCTACTAATTTTTCTTGTTAATATCTAACTTTTTGTCGAGATATTCTCGAATTTATTTTCATATTAGTGTATTTTACGGACTCCTTTGAGTCATGATTAAATTTTAATAATAACCGAATATCGACCCGAACTTCACAGGACTCCACGAGATCGCAAAATTATTATTTTTAGCTAATATTACAGGAATTAAAGTTAATACTTAAATTTTTATTTTATTTTATTTTATCTTTTCTCATTAATATATTCTTACTTATTTATTATGCAAAATCTTGGTGAAGGGAAAAATTGGGATGTTACAAGGGGCGTGTCTGTAAGACATGCCAAGAGAATGGGATCTTCCTAATCATATAACTATTGAATCTGACTAAGGCCGGCCGAATCCTTGGTGATTGGGGCCTTAGTTCTCTGCTCTATTCCCTAGGGTTCAATTATGCACCTTTAATTTTTAAGTGAATACCTCTAGTGATCGAGGGTCGTCCTAACTCCTATGACAGTCATTTCCTCATGATGCATGCTTTCATGTACCAAAATAGACATACCCTGACTCATTGGACTCCTTGGAACCACTAAAATCTCAAGTCCCTCAGGTTTCATCCAAATGTCTAGGGTTACATTCGAATGAATCCCTACGAGTTCTTTCATTCGATTGAGACGGGGTTTCAATCGATTGAAACCTTCAGAGTTCTTTCATTCGAATGAACTTGGGATTCAATGATTGAAATCCAAAGATTTTCCTTCATTCGATTGAATAAGAATTCAATCGATTAAAAGCTCAAAATTTGCTTTTATCCGATTGAAAAGTCCATTCAATCGATTGAAAGCTGATGGAATAGGGTCCTGAGACTTTAGTTCTCATTTTCTCCAGATGTTCACTATTCCTAGGGTTCTAATCAGTATAGTTATGCATTTCATTCATCAAAATTTCCCAAAACCTTTTTCACCCTATACTTCCCCAAAATAATACTTAACATTTTTACAGTCCAATGTACAAGATAACATATACACAGTTAAAAATTAAACCACATAGACACTGGGCTTAGAGTTACCCACTTCCTATGCGGATTTGGAGTTGGTAGGATGATAGCAGAGAAAATCCTTGTCGCAGTGGTATGCTCCAAAAAATTTTCGGGAGTCCGACAGGGCTCTCCCGATGTGCACGAATGATACTAGAAAAATGGAAACTGACAGAAGTTGTTGAAAATCCTAAAATTTTCTAAGTTTTTCTTTGTTTGCATCAAGGGGCCTTTTTATAGCCGTAGCCCCCTGCTTCCTCTTAATTAATTTTCTAATTATTAATTAATTATTATTATATTATTATTTTATTATAATTATTTGAGATATCCTAGTCCCTGTTCTGTTTCAGTCACGTTTGACTACTTCTGGCCCACACACGGGCCTCCAGAAAATATACCAAACATATATTCACGATCTACGAATTTTTTCGGTCAGGATGGCGCGCCGAAACAAGGTATCCGGGTGCTTGTTTCCATCAGCTTGTCCTTCGCAGATTTCTTCGGTCCTCAACCAGATTCCCGTTTGCACCGAAACTGAGCACGAACCTCGCGCTGCCTAGTGAGAGCGTTACTTCCTAGCTTTCTTCCCAGTATAAGGGGAACGAGTCTCGTAAATAATTTTCCCGGTCCCATAATTGGGTTACTTGATAATTTTAGCTAGGCCAAAGTTATACTTTTCGCAAAAAAAAAATCCTCCTAAGGGAAAGCCGGGATGTTACACTTTGGAAGGTCGCTTAAGCTCTTCTTAACTTCATCAAGTTGTTGTTGAAGTTGCTTGTTCTGAGCTAGGATCGCATCATTTGATCCTAGCTCGGCATCCCTCCTCGCCTAGGCGGCCCTCTATTGTGCTGACCCTGTTGGTCGGTCAAAGCCATTGAATCTAGTATGGAAATTGCTTCTTCAGGAGTCTTTGACATTATATGTCCTCCTGCTGTGGCGTCTAGCATCAGCTTATGTTGCTGAAGTAATCTATTTCTAAAGATGTGAATTTGTGTACGAGCGTCAAATCCGTGATTTGGGCATTTCCTTAGCATTGACTTGTATCGTTCCCATGCTTCACACAAGCTTTCTCCTGGTGCTTACAAAAAAGTGGAAATGGCAGTTTTCAAATCCATGTATTTTGATTGGGAAAAGTACCTGGCGCAAAAATTTTCTTCAACTTGGCTACAGTTAGAAAGAATATGTTGTGGTAGATCTAACAACCATTCTTTTGCCTTCCCAATCAATGTCAAAGGAAACATTCTCAAAAAGATTGTTTCCTTATCAGCCTCAGTCATTCCAGCTATTCCACAAAGCTCATAAAACTTTGTTAGGTGCGTGTACGGATCTTCATGGTCCAAACCAACGAAAGGATTTGCGTACATCAGCTGTACCAATCGTGGTTGTGGCGGTCTTTGTGTTCCTTGTGTTCGACTCATTCGAATGATGTTTCTAGGTTTAAAGTTTACAAACCCCTTTCTTTCATCATTTCTTGCAGCTCCTCTACCTTCTTCTTCCATGGTATCTTGTTCTACAGGAGAATTGTTGGATGAGGATGGTTCTTGTTCTTGTAGCGCCTTGGCAAGCTGTTTAGCTTTCCTTGCTTTGTTTTTGTTCCTCCTAGCTGTTGCTTCAATTTTTGGATCAAACATAAGTTGATTCGCAGGAGTTTTCCTTCGCATAAACAAAGACTAACACAATCTAGCCAAGGGGTTAGAACAAGATCATCTCAAATAAATAAGAAAATTAATTACAGTATTCACAATTGCTTAAATACAACAATCAAAGTAACGTCTTAAAATGACACAATCCCCGGCAACGATGCCATTTTATTGAAAGCTTTACTTACACTATCTAGTTTGTTTTTCAGTCTACTATTTTGCTTTCAAATCCTCGAGGGATTCAATTGGAGTACAGTGTGAAGGGTTGTCGTCCTCTGGGACTGATGTTTTAAAATAATTGTTCTTTGATCTGTGGTAATTTAAGCAATTAAAAAATGGTTGGTTTGTTTGAGAAATTAACAAAGAAATTAATAAAAAGTGTAAAGCATAATTTAAATTGAGCTTGGATAGTAAAGAAAGATGTTGGGATTTGATTTGTAATATTACTTCTATGCAACCAATAACTTAGTCTATATGATCTATGATTTCTTGATTTTATCGCCACCAGTTCTTAACTTAATCACCTTTTTCAAGCATGTTAAGATCACTTGATTGTTCAATGTTACATTGCCAATTTCTTGCGCAATTTAACAAAGTAAATCAATGTTAATTCGGATGTTAAAATGACTAATTCCTCATTCCAGTTACGGCAACTGAGAATTAGATGAATTGATCTAGATCAGGCTTAATGATTGTAACTTTCATTCACAAACAATTAAGCATAACATCAAGCTTAGAATAGCAAGATTAAAACCTAATTTGGTTATAACTTAACGATGTAGCTTTCACTCACATGATTAAGTCTCAAATCACGATTCAATAAGCTAAACCAAAACTAGCATAAGGTACAAGATTAATCCATTAAAATCATAGAATAATCATAGATTCATTCAACAAAAGTAAAGACAGATACATGTAGGTAATAGAACTCATCAAATCCCAACAAGAGGAAAGTTAGCTATTCATTGACATGGATAGTTTATAGGCTTACAAGAATTTTAGAGAGAGCAACAGGTTGATGAACACGGTGGTTTGTTTCCACACTTCCACCACGAACTACAACCCGTTGGAATTTCTCCAGCACTTCCTCTAAGAGTTTCTCTAGCTCCTAATACTTCTTCCTATTCCTAACTCAATTATGGAGTGTTTAATATAGTAGGAATTAATGGAAAGTTATGAATTCAAGCTGCAGGGTGCCTTCCTTTTTATAGGCAAATTCTGACCCCGCTTGGCCCGCTCAGCGGGGCGCTAAGCGTGGCGCTAAGCGGTGTCTTGACGAGCGCTGAGCGTTGCGCTCAGCAAGTGGCTCTAGGAATGCTGAGCGTGGAGCTCAGTTGTACAGATGATTTCTTTTTCTTGTTCTCGCTCTTCATGCTCTTTTGTTTGGCTCTCTTTTCTGCTTCATGAGAATTTGTCAAAGATTGTAGTTATCCATAAATGTATCCATCTTTTAGATATTATCACAATTATATGAAAATGGGGAATAAGTTTGTAAATTTATGTAAAACAAAGTGGATAAGTGTCAATTAAGCTTATAGAAATATCAAAATATGACACTTATCATTGACTAAGCATCCTTGTCTTGTAATTTTATTTTCTTTTTCCTTTTTATTTTCTATTTAATTTTTGTGGACCAAATGGTCCAAGACATTTCAGCCCTTGGCCTATAAATAGCCCCTCAATTGCTCTTCATTTCCATACTTTCTCATTTCTAAGTCTCTGCTCAAAATTCGTTCCGTTCAGAAACGTTGCCGTTACACTGCCAGAACTAGGAAACTAGCCAGGAAAGCCACACACTCAGGGAACCTTTGCCTCATCCTCCAAACCCTCCCCAAGATTCTAAGGAAGTAGGTAAACTTAGCTTGCTCACCTCCTTGGTGACTTATTTGAGATTATGTGTGATTCTGTAAACTGTGGCATATTATGTTAGCTATGCTAGCTTGATGTTGTATAGATGATTTTGATCTATTTTCTGAGCTAAATAATGTTGTATTATGGTTGTTGGAACTTGTGGAAAAGTCCTAAGAGGTGGCCATGGGAAAAGGTTTCAGGAAAAGTAAGAAAGCAAAGGAGGAAGCCTAGGTCACGCCCAAGGCACTGAGTGGCCTCCAGGGTCCGCTGAGCGGCCTAAGGCTTAAGGCCTTAAAGGAACATATTTTGAAACTATTCTGTGACCTAGGAGCTTCCGGGACCGCTGAGTGGCATGAAGAATGATTTAGGAAATGGTTTGGAGATGAGGTTCTGTGACCTCAATGGTTTCAGGTACCGCTGAGCGGCCCGAACCATGGTTTCCCATGGAAACCTGTAAAGGGGTGACTAAGTGACCCGGGAGTTCTCGGGGGTATTTAATAACCCAGGAAAACTCTAGGTCCCTAGCTAACCTGTATCGGAGAATGAAATTGTAAAAGTTACCTGGGCCCGCATGTTTCTAATAAGCACTTATATGTATGACATATGTGTAACATGGATAATGACTATGTTTAATGATACTGCATATCATGAGGACTGGGTTGTCACTCAGGCGTTAAGACAACCTTAGATGATTAGACAATAATCATATAACGTTTAAAGATGATAACTGAACTCTAGGGAACAAGTGATGCTCTAAGAAGGTTTTGGCCATCAAAGGTCCGGTATACCTTAAGGCATGTACATAGTTATATGATAGGAAATCTCTTTTCTTGGCATGTCCAACGGACAAGCCCCTCACAAATTTAGCTAGATGGATTGGTTAAAAACGCAAGCACAGGCCTGACCACGATACCACAGGCAGAGGCCTTAGTTTATGAATACGGGCACATGCTTGACTATGAAGGCACAGGCCTTACCACGATGAGAAAAGGCATAGGCCTGACCTTAGAATGGACCCATTCAATGAATGAATGAATTAACGCAAGGTCAAGTCACAAGGCTGACCTGGTCAAGTCACAGGGCCGGTTCCTCGCCATCCCCTCAGTTGGGTGGTTATACCTATCGTTGCTCGATGTCTTCCTCCTATGAGCAATACGTGGCTAGCTACCACACCGGTCAAGAGCGCTGTCGGGTCGTCAACGATAGGGAACACATGTAGGTTATGGCCGTGGCCACGGCTAAAAAGGCAGAAGGACTGTGTATCAAGAAGGATGTAGCCACAACCGTAAGAGAATCCCAGATTCCCCCTCATGCATAAGCTATGTGATGAATGTATGTATGTATGTATGTAAAGAAGTATACACAAGTATATAAGTACGTATGTGTAGGTGTGTATAGGTAAGTATGTATAAGCACGAGAACCTATAATTAGGAAAGCAAGATTAGATTCCTCGATCACCTAGTAACGTAGATAAAGCTGCTCTAGACTAGTATGGCTAATGATAATAATTAGTAGGGATTGTAGTATGCATGTGCACATAGGGATCCCCTGAGCGGCCTGGATTATAACCGAATAAAATACAAGGCCCCAATGCTAAGGTTTTCCCTACTGAGAATGCATTGTTCCCCCACTCGCTTATGACTCCAGGAACTTACAACGACATGTACTACCGCACGAGGAGCTGTGATAGGTAGTAATGGGATGTGGACCTCAAGAGACTAGATCAAGTAGAAGTTTTGTCGAGGGCTAAGTGGGAGATGTTTCGTTAGCCTTTATGTTTTGAAGATTTATATGATACTTTGTCAAACTTGATCAGTGTGTATTACTTATTGTAATAACTAACCATATGACTTCTTGTAAATATATGGGATGGATCGCATAATTGCTTATCTATCTGTTGTTGATACGAGACTGGTAACTGTTAGTCCTAAGGGCTCTATCGCTTGTATTAAATGCTCTATCTCACACACGGCTCATATCATATGAAATAAACTATGAACGAAAAGTTAAAAATCTATCCCTCTTTTAATGAGTAAGTATTTTAAAGAATATTAATAGACTGTATGTATTCCCACCAAGTGATAAACAACCTAGTGAGCATTGCGTACGACTTAAGCGTAACCAGTTAGCTAGGTTGTTACAAAAGAAGAGTTCGGAAGGAGAAGAAAGATCAGAGAAAGGATGAGGCCAGAAGGAAAGAGGAAGTGATGTTACCTCGAGGAACAGACAGGAGGGAGGGTTATACATTGCGGGTGGAAGTCAGTCCACGGGTGTACCTTACATCATGCGTGGACAAAAGTCCTAGGGTGTACAGTACATCGCGTGTGGACGGTCCTAGGGAGTATACGACCTCAAGTATGAACGACGGTCCTACGATGTAGACTACATTGTGTGTAGGTGTTATTCCTAGGGTTTAAACTGCATCGCATGTGGGCATCAGTCCTAGGGTGTACAATACATCTCATGTGGACAGTCCTAGGGTGCACACTACATCGCGTGTGTACGATCCTAGGGTGTACAATACATCACCTATAGACGACAATCATTGAAAGGCGCATACACTGCGTGTGGATGAGAGTCCTAAGGTATACAAGGTAGTGAGGATATACAATACATTGTGTGTGGACGCTGGTCGTAGGGTGTATAAGGAAAGGAGATAAGTAAAAGGAGTAAGAAGGGATAGTCTCGTGGAACAGTATGATAATACCCTGATAGTTAGGAATAGAAAGCAAGCTAATTTATACATAAGTAATGTAAAAAGTAGATTCCCTAATCACTTAGTAAGTAGATAAAGCTGCTCAAGACAAGAATGGATTAAAGTAATAACAAGTAGGGACTGCAGCATATTCTATCACCTAGAGATCTCCTGAGTGGCCTGGATCATAATTAAGCCAACAAAGATTAGTTATGCCTTACGATTCCCACTGACGTTCTCATTCCCTACTCATTTGTTATTCCAAGAAGGCACAACGAGGACGACGAGGTGGAGTAGACATCATCAAACGAGGAAAGACTTTGGCGTCAGCAGATTCCAAGGAAGCAGGAGAACTATAATCTATGTCTACGCGTCATAGTGTTTAGTTATTTTGTATTTGTACTAGCTAAATGGATTAACGATGTCATTAAACTTAAGTACTGTATTTGTAATATGTAAGTATAAACCTATGTGCCGCTATTCTGGACCCATATGTATGGATTTGTATTATGCTTCCTATGAGTTAATGTGGTTACTTCTTTGTTACTCTATTAAAAGCCTAAGTCTTAGTGACTATATCGCTTGTTTATATATGTATGCCTTCTCGAATAAGCATGGCTCATATTTTACATTTTAATAAAGAAAGGAAAAAGGTTTCCAAATGGGTCCATATTTTCATAAGAAAATATTTGCAAAGGAAAATATAAGGGCTGGAAGTAACCCAATCAACGCAGTTAACAACCCTGTAAGCGTTACTTATGACGATAGCATAAGCAGTTAGCAAGGGCATTACACACTTCTCATTTCCAACTCTAGCTCACAAGTCTGTCTTTGTATGCTCCATTCTCCTATAAGACGCACACCATTGATACTTCTTTGCTTCTTATCTTGTGAGTCTTATGGTCAACGACCTTTCGAGGTATCATGGGTAAGGAAAGATCTTCCCTTAACTGTACTTTATCAGAATCAAGTACATGGTCAGGAGATGCGTGATATTTTCTTGGTTGGGAGACATGGAAAACATTGTGGACATAGGCTAGATTAGGTGGGAAGGCTACTCGGTAGGCTACTGGTCCAATACGTTCGAGGATCTCGAAGGGCCCTATGAATATGGGGTTAAGCTTTTTGACCTTAAGGGACCTTCCTATGCTTGTTGCTAGAGTGATTTTCAGGAATACATGCTCTCATTCCTGAAACTCGAGTGTTTCCTCCTAAAATCTTCATAGCTCTTTTAGCGACTCTGCGCTATTTTGATTCTCTCTTGGATTTTCTTTACCCAGTCCTCAGCCTCCTTAATCTTATCTGTATTACAATTCCAAAACCTCACACCGTCATTCTAGCACAAGGGGGATTGGCATTTTCGGCTGTATAGCGCCTCAAAAGGGGCCATGCCAATGCTAGTCTGATAACTGTTGTTGTAGGAGAACTCTACTATGGGTAGCATCTCGTCCCAGTGGTCCAGAAAATATAGCGCACATGCTCTTAACATATCTTCCAAGGTTTGTATTGTCTGCTCTGGTTGTCCGTCCGTCTGTGGGTGATAGGCGGTACTTAATCGTAGCTCCATTCCATACGCCTTTTGGAAGGTTATCTAAAATCGCAATGTAAACCTGGGATCCCTGTCAGAAATGATGGATGATGGAACACCATGTAGCTTCATGATATCCTTAACATAAATCTATACCAGTTTCTCCAATGAGTAGCTCATCCTGACGAGGAAAAAATGTGCTGACTTGGTGACAATAACCTAGACAACGTCTATTCCCTTGGCAGTATGGGGCAACCCTGAGACGAAGTCCATGGAGATTCCTTCCCACTTTTACTCGGGGATCTCCGATGCGGTTAGCATTACGTGAGGTTTTTGATGTTCAATCTTCACTTTTTGGCACACCATGCATTTCTCCACCCATTTCGCTACATCTCTTTTTAGTCCTGGCCAACAAAACATCTTCTTCAGGTCGTGATACATTTTGGTCATCCCCGGGTGTATCGTGAAGTGGCTCTCATGTCCTTCTTGGAGGATGTCCATCCGTAGCTCTCCCTCGTCTAGTACACAGACGCGTTGGTTGAATCGCAGTATGCCATTCGGCCCAAACACGGCTTCCTTGACCTTTCCATCGTGTACAACTTTAACAAAACTCAACCAAGAGTTTCTTCTGCATTTCTTCTGCGCTTCTATGATTCTCAGATGGAATCCGCTGGTGATTTGAATCTAGCAAAGTTGGATACCGGTCGGCCAGATAGTGATGCCTAAATTGGGGTCTTTAAGGCTCTCAATCAGCTCTGCCTCTTTGACTATCATCTGCGCAACATGTAAGGACTTCCTGCTTAGAGCATAGGCTACAACATTCGCCTTGCCGGGGTGATAATTCAACCCGAAGTCGTAGTCCTTTAAGAACTCCATCCATCGCCTTTGTCTCATGTTTAACTCGTTCTGGTCGAACAAATATTTCAAACTTTTATGGTTTGAAAACACTTTGAACCTTACCCCGTACAAGTGGTGCCTCTATAGTTCCGTTGCAAAAACAACTGCAGCAAGCTCTGGATCATGGGTAGGGTAGTTCATTTTGTGGGTCGTCAGTTGCTTGGAAGCGAACGCCACCACCTGCTGGTTTTGCATGAGCACACATCCCAGCCTAGTGCCCCGATGCATCGCAGTAGACTTCATACGGTACTTGGGAATCAGGCAAGATTAACACCGGAGCAGTGGTCAACTTCTCTTTTAGCTTGCAGAAACTCTGCTCACATTCTGGTGACCATACAAATAGTGCACCCTTTCTTGTCAACATGGTGAACAACAACGCAATTTGTGAGAATCCCAAGAAACTCCAAAATTTGGTGACTGAGGTGGGCTTTTCCCTTTCCTTAACTGCTTCCACCTTGTTGGGGTTGATAGTAACTCCGCGTTCGGACACTACATGATCTAAGAATTGTACCTTTTTCACCCAGAATTCGCACTTGGATAGCTACGTACAAATTCTTGCTCTTTAATATCTCCAGTACTCTCGTGCTCAATGTGTTTCTCCTTGCTCTGGGAGTACACCAAGATGTCGTCTATAAAAATAATGGCACACTGATCCAGGTGTGCTCAAAAAATGCGGTGCATGTAATCCATGAAGATGGCAGGGGCATTGGTCAATCCAAACGACATCACAGTAAACTCATAATGATTGTATCGCGACCGAAATACGGTCTTGGGAATGTCATTGCCCTTTACGCGGATTTGGTGGTAGTCAGAGCATAGGTCGATCCTTGAGAACACTCTTGCTCCCTTGATCTGATCCATCAGATCGTCGATTCTCAGCAGTGGGTACCTATTCTTGATGGTTACTTTGTTGAGCTGCCAATAGTCCACATACATCCTCATCTAGTCATCCTTCTTTTTGACAAACAATACGGGTGCTCCACACGGTGATGCACTTGGCCTGATGAACTGCTTCTCCATGAGCTCTTCCAGTTACTTTTTTAATTCTTGTAACTCCAATTCAATGGAGAACTTCACCTCTCTTTCTTAGGGAAACTCCAGGATGTCATCAGGGAATACCTCCGGGTACTCGCAGACTATGGGGATATGATCAATTCGCTGCTTTGTCTCCACCTCCGAGGATGCTAACAAGATGTATTCCTGACTCTCAAGCTGGCAATAGCACAAAGTTATGGACTAGACTCTAGGGGTAGGTACATTTGAGATTACAGGTGGAAGGGCTACTAACTTATTAGCGCAGTCTAAGATAACTCGGTTGGCACGAAACCAATTAATCCCTAGGATTATATCTAGGCTTATCAGGGGAAGACATATCAAATCGGCTATAAATGTGCTCTCTTACAGCTGAAAAGGTACTTAAGACACACTAAGCAGGTCTTAATAGGTGGTGCAGTGGGTGTGGACACATTCAGGGTGTACGGTAGTGATATGGGTGACAGACCTAGATTTCTAACAGTTGCATAGGATATAAAAGAGTGTGATGCTCATAAATCATATAATACAGTCAGGGATTAACCCATCATTACGCATTCACCGTGTATCAGGTCTTTGGTGTCTTACGCTTCTTCTGTAGAGAGGGTAAAAACCCTGCCTTGTCGTTGGATTGGAGGTGGGTTTGCTGTGTACTTCTTGGCAAAGTGGCCACTCCTACTGTACTTAAAACAGATGTTCTATCCAGCCAGGCATGCTCCCACATGCTACTTGCTGCACTTTGGGCAGGGTGCCTTGGGTTCTCCTCCTTGTGGTGGTGGTCTTGGCGTTGGCGGACCAGTCCTAAGTAGTCCTTAACAAGGTTGGTTGGGTGCTCCCCTTGGCCCTTATGATAGCTGTTGTTGGTACGGCCTTCGACCCCGATTAGGGAACGGGGTCTGGAAGGGTCCCCTCTTCCTTGGTTCCTGTTGTGAACTCCCTTGCTCCACAACCTTTCTCTTATTCTCCTCGTTTCCAGCCGTAGCCAGGTTCTTAGCTGATTCTTCCAGGATCAAACACTTTTCCACCAAGGTTCCATAGTCCCGTATTTCCAGGTGATTCATCGACATCTGCAGCTCCGGCTTCAACCCTTGATAAGTGCCAAATTTATACAATTTTCACCTAATGAAATGGCACCTATTTGCTTATGTTTTAAAGAATTATCTGACTAAATTCTCCACTTTTGTAGGATTTATAATATAAAGATGGATACAAGCATATTAATTAAAGAATAATCCCAGAAGAATGGAGCAAAGGGCAAAAGAGGAAAAAGAAGGAAAAAGACATAATCAGGCGAGAGGCTGCTCAGCGGTATTAATAAGCCGTTCAGCACAGAAATGACAAGCACCGCTAAGCGAGGTACCCAGGCCGCTCAGCGGTCGTACCCACCGGAGCCATTTGCAGTCGCTACAGCCTAGCGCCGCCCTACAAATGCCTGCAGCCACCTGACAACTTGCAGCCTCCACAGACGACCAAAGGAACGACCATCATAGAGACACCGCTCAGCGATAAACCCTAACCGCTCAGCGGACCTGAAAAATGACATCATAGCAGCACCGTAATTAAGAGGATGACTTGGCAGCTAAGAAATGCCGCTCAGCGATAAACCCTAGCCGCTCAGCAATTGTACCCACCAGGCCAACTTGATAGCCATCGCATTTATTATGCTAGCTGTCACTACCGCCGCTAGTTGTCGCCGCCAAGAATCTGTCAGGAAAGCAACCAATAGGAGCCATTTTGACTAAACTGCTCAGTGATAGTACTTATCCGCTCAGCGGTGTCATCATTGCACTGCTCAGCGGAGGTACATTACCGCTCAGCGGTGACCTCAAATTTTGCCTATAAATAGGAAGGCCAAGCCATTCATTTAAAAAATCCCCTTCCCCCATAAGAATTCATTCTTCTCTCATTTCTTTTGTACTTCAAATCTTAGTTTAGTTTAGAAACAAAGAGGAGGCCGGTGAAGGAGCCAGGAGTGATCGAGGAAGCACGGCGGTCGTTGTCATGACAACGTGAGAACGTTTCATGGTAAGCGTCCATCACCTTGCCTCTGAGACTAACTCTTGTAAGATGGATTTCTAATCCTCTTGTTGTTGGGATTTTGATGAATATTGTAGTATGATTGTATCCATGTAACTTTTACATTATGAATCTATCAGTTTCTATGATTTGCTTGAATGATTTTACGCTTAATGCTTGTTTTAGCTTTGCTACCTAAAGCATGATTCTAAACTGATGGATTGCGCGTGAGAGCGGCATCATAGGTTGGAACTAAATCAATTCATCTAATTCTTAGTTGCCGTAACTGGAATGAAGGATTAGTTGTTGTAACATCTGGAATAACGCTGGTGGACTTTGTTAAGTTTGTATGCGAAAGTGACAGCTTAATAAAGGAAGCATGATGATCTTTTCATGCGCGAGAGCGATGAACAAGTTAAGAACTGGTGGCAGGCAATCAATGAAATGATAATTCTGTTGTACTAAGTGATAAGTACCCAAAATACGCAATTTTCATCATTAAAATAGGCACTTATTTGCAAGCATTGTAAAGAATTATCTAATGAATTCCCCCTATTTTGTAGGTTTATAATATATTTTGAAGGATGGATACACACATAAATAACGAAGAATAATCCCATAGAGAATAGAGAAAAAGGCAAAAGTGGAAAAGAGCTTTAAACGAAGAAATCTGAAGCATACCGCTCAGCGGTAAGCAAGGCATCGCTCAGCGCCAAAAAGAACAATATCGCTCAGCGGTTAACCCTCTATCGCTCAACAAAAGTATGTCGACAGCCACTTGCATGCGACGCATTTATTGCGCTAGCTGGAGCCAGGCTGGCATGGCGGCGCCGCCCTGACATGTCAGTGCCACCCCTACAAAAGCTGCCAGAGCATTTATTACTCCACGTGAAAAGATAAGCCGCTCAGCAATAAAGCATCGCCGCTTAGCAATTAAGCCAGAATAGCTCAGCGGAGGCATCAAAACCGTTGAGCGATGGACCCAGAATTTTCCTATAAATAGAGGAGGCCGTGCCACATTCAAAATAATCCAATCCTCCCTCCACTCTTCACTTCTTTTACACATTTCTTGTACTTTAGAGCTTAGTTTAGGTTAGGAACAAAGAAGAGGCTTGTGAAGGAGCCGGGAGAATCAAGGAAGCTTGGCGAGCCGCTGTCATGACGGCGTGAGTACGTGTCATGGTAAGCGTCCTAACCTTGCCTCCGAGATACTCTTGTAAGATGGATTCCTAATCCTCTTTTTGTTGGGATTTTGGTCATTATTGTAGTTTGCTTGTATCTATGTAACTATTGCATATGAATCTATCTATTTCTTATGAGTTGCTTGAATGATTTTATGCTTAATGGTAGTTTTTGTTTAGGTTTTGATCTTGGCTTGAGACTTAGTTGTATGAACGAGAGTTATATTAATTAAGTTATAACCAAGTTAAGATTAATCCGCTATCCTAAGCTAGATTCAAGACTTGAACGTTGTGAACGAATAGTTACAATCATTAGAGTCGGATCTAAATCATTCATCTAACCTTGTCGCCGTGATGGGACTAAAAGTTAGCCACTTTAACGTCTGAAATAACTCTGGCGTACTTTGTTAAAGTTTGTGTAAGAAATTAACAAATCTAACAAAGGAAACCTGTGATCTTTTCATATGCGAGAGCAATGTACAAGATAAGATGTAGTGGCGGGCAATCAATGAGATAATAGTTCAATGTAATAAGTACTGGATGCATGAAACTATGATATGATTAAAATTCCCAACAAGCTCCGGAACTACCTCTGATTTGTTTCCTATTTACTTTTATGTTGTTTATTTACTTATTTAGTTTATTAAAACAGATTATCAAATCCTTCACTTTATTGTTTAATTAACTAAACTCAAGAACGGTATTTTTGCAACTCTCTGTGGATTCGACTATACCCGACTATACTGCAATTGGATTCCTCGTGGATCTGAAAGTCATAAAGTAGGTATATATTTAATTTGAACGACAAAAACGCAGATAAGCTTTCTACGAGATTGGCACAGTTGTGACAAAACCTAAGCTGTGTCAAGATTGAAGAAAGTGGTTAAAAAGGCTTTCATCACTAAGTAAATGGACGCATGAAACTATAATAGGATTCAATTCCCAACAAGCTTCCGGATTTACCTCTGATTTGTTGCCCATTTATCTTTTATGTTCTTTACTTATTTATGTGAAGAAGATTCTTTCTCTGACCATTGATGGCGTGGTTTTGATGACGACAACGACATCAACAAAAAGCAGAAAAAGGGAAGACATGACCAAGATCAAAGAACCTCAAAGCTCAAATTGCACATCACTGAAGGTTCAAGATTTTACCTTAGTGTCTAATAGTTAGCACATGTTATGATATTAAGGTCAATGGCTCAAAATTTTTCAACATAAACATGTCTAACATTTTCCTAAAACCCTAAAAGCATATAGCAACATTTTTCAAGGGTTTCAAACACTTTAAACTCGGTTTCTGCATGGGTAATCGATTACCATCACCATGAATTCAAAATTATTCATATTTTGAAGTGAGTAATCGATTACCAACCCGTCGTAATCAATTACCACTTAATTTGAAAATATGGTCGTTTCTTGTGTGTAATCGATTACCACACTATAGTAATCGATTACATGCTCGAATGGGTCTGTTTTTTCATGAAACAATGCGTTGTTTTGCATCATATGCTCTGGCATTGGTTCATGAACAGGCACCTCTGCCTGTATAATGCAGAATTCGTGCAGAACCAAAGACACAACATCAGAACTACAATCTTCCATTAATTCATGTAAGTTTTACAACATCTGATCATATTTTCAAAGTCTATTTTCAATCCAAACTCAGAAAAGCATTGAGCCGTAACTTTCATATCTCTGAGTGCTTTCTATTCAGGTTTATCTTTCCCTGAGTTTAGGATTGATACATAAGCCATTGTATAGAAACTTCTTCAATCTTTCTGATTGTTGTAAACACCGTGGTTTTCGGTGTGTTTTCTGTATCAGAACAGGGGACTGGACGTAGCCTTCGGTGGTTGAAGGTGAACCAGGATAAATTTTCTGGTGTGATCTTTCTTATCCTTACACTTTTACATTCAGCAATTTACAATTTCCGCTGCTTTAACATTAACATTTGTTCGGTTATTGTTGGGTCTTGCACATAATTTGGGGATTAGGGTTTCACATCTTTCAAAGAACCAAAATCTGAGAAAAACAAGAGAAACCTAATTCAACCCCCTCTTAGGTTTCTATCTAGAGTTACAATTGGCATCAGAGCGCAAGTTTAGGAAAATTACTCCTAAAAGATCCATAGATGGCATCCTTAAGACCTATGTTGAGTGAAGGGTTGAATGTAAATAGGCCTCCATGTTTTAATGGAGATCATTACGATTTCTGGAAAATCAAGATGATGATCTTCATCAAAGCACAAGATCTTGAAGTATGGAAAACTATAGAAGAAGGTCCATTCGTGCCTATGATTACAAATGAAAGTGGGAGTGAACCTAAACCCATGAGTGCTTGGAATGATGAAGAGAAAAAGAAAGTTCAATATGATCTTAAAGCCATGAATTACCTAACCTCTGCACTAGGTATGGATGAATTCTTTAGAGTCTCTTCATACAAATCAGCCAAAGAAATTTGGGATACCCTAGAAGCCACTCATGAGGGTACTGATGAAGTTAAGAGATCAAAGTTAAACACTCTATCTCAAGAGTATGAGATGTTCAGGATGCTTCCTGGAGAAAAGATTCTTGATATGCAAAAAAAATTTACTCATCTAATTAACCATTTATCTACTCTTGGCAAAGTTTATTCTAGTGCAGATTTGAATCTAAAGGTGCTACGATCATTGACTCGGATATGGCAATCGAAAGTGACGGCAATATCAGAAAAGAAGAGCCTATCCAAGATGACTCTAGCAACATTGTTCGGAAAACTGCAAGAGCATGAACTGGAATTGAGTCGCCTTGATCAACATGAGCAACATGAGAAAAAACACAGGTCAATTTCTTTAAAAGCAACAATTGATTCTGATAAAGAAGATTCTGAAGATGATGATTGTGAAAACATGAATCTCTTAGTTAAGAATCTTGGAAAATTTTTCAAAAAGAAAGGCATGCGGTTTGGTGAAAATAAAAGATTCATAAAGAAGAACGATTCATCTTCTTCTCAAATATTCACATGCTTTGAGTGCGGAAAGCTCGGACACATCAAGTCCGATTGTCCAAACATCCAAAGGAAGAAGAATGGATTCAGAGACAAAGTGGACAACAAACACAAGAAGGGCAAGAAAGCATATGTAGCATGGGAAGACAACGATGTCAGTTCTTCATCAGAATCTGAGGATGAAGAAGCTCAGATTGCATTGATGGCAACTCATGATTCAGAAACTAAAAATGATGAGGTTAGTTCTGATAAACTCTCTTATGAAGATTTACAAGTAGCCTTTGAATGCATACAAGAAATATGTTTAAATTTTTCCAAAATCTATGCTAAGAAGGAAGAAGTACACTTGATTAAATCTATGATAGAAAATCAAGATGCTTGTATGAAATGTATATGCTTAGAAACTAAAATTGATAGTTTACAAGAGATTGTATGCAAATTTGAAAAAGGTAAACATGGATTAGATGATATCTTAAGCATGCAACGAGATACTAAAGATAGAAGTGGATTAGGCTATACTCCACAAAAAGGTAAAAACGATGTAAAGAAAACCTTGTTTGTAAAGGCTAGTAATCCACAACCAAATATGCATGCAAAGAAAAATGGTTTGCAATCTAAACCCAAATCTAATAATGATAGTAAAAAGCATAAAGTAAGAAATAGCAACTATCATATGCCTACTTCAAAGCCTATTTCTAAACCTAATAACTACTATGCTTCAAATAAGTATTTACCAAGGAAAATTCATTTGATTCCTAAAAGAAGGTATATATGTAGTTATTGTTGTTTAGAAGGTCGCACCAACAATGCATGTTATTATAAAAAGAATGGTGTTCCAAATGGTCAAAACAAGTGGGTTGAGAAAGGTTCTAACAAGCAAGGACCCAAAGCACATTGGGTACCTTATACTCATTTCTAAATTGTTTTGCAGATATGTATGAGGACAGCAAGTGACTTATGGTACCTTGATAGTGGCTGTTCCTCATACATGACGGGAGACAAAACAAAGTTCTCATTTCTTATGCCGAGAAACAAAGGATATGTAACGTATGGCAACAACGAAAGAGGAAAAATAATTGGCATTGGAAGAATAGGTATGCCTCCTCAAACTACCATTGAAAATGTGTTATATGTTGAAGGTCTAGGTCATAATTTGCTTAGCATTAGCCAATTATGTGACAAAGGCCTTGTAGTTGGATTTGAAGATGATATATGTGTAGTAAAAGATAAGAAAACCCAAGAAGTGAAATTTTCTGGATACAAAGTTAATAAGGTTTTCATGATTTCATTAGAAGATATATCATCTAAAAACACATGTCTCATGGTAAAAAACAATGATGATTGTTGGCTATGGCATAAACGTTTAACACATATTCACATAGATCATTTAAATAAACTTATCAAGCATGATCTAGTCATTGGTTTACCAAAGATTAAATTTGTTAAAGATAGATTCTGTGATGCATGTCAAAAAGGAAAGCAAACAAAAGTTTCCTTTAAACCTAAGAATGTTGTCTCAACTACTAAACCTCTTCAGTTACTCCATATGGACTTGTTTGGTCCATCAAGGACAAAAAGTTTTGGAGGAAACTATTATGGTCTAGTAATTGTAGATGATTACTCTAGGTTTACATGGACTTTGTTTTTATCACACAAAAATCATGCTCTTGGTGCATTCAAAAGATTTGCTAAAACTATTGAAAATGAAAAATCTTTGAAAATTGCATCAATTCGAAGTGATCATGGTGGTGAGTTTGAAAATGCATCTTTTGAAGAGTTTTGTAGTGAACATGGTATTTCTCATAATTTTTTCGCTCCTAGAACACCTCAACAAAATGGAGTTGTCGAAAGGAAAAATAGATCTCTTGAAGAACTAGCAAGAACTATGCTAAGTGAAACAAATTTGCCTAAGTACTTCTGGGCAGATGCAGTTAGCATGGCTTGCTATGTTTCTAGTAGAGTTCTCATTAGACCTTTTCTAAAGAAAACTCCATATGAGTTGTTCAAGGGTAGAAAGCCAAATATTGCACACTTTCATATCTTTGGCACAAAATGTTTTGTTCTAAACAACGGCAAGGACAACCTTGGAAAGTTTGATGCAAAAGCAGATGAAGGTATATTTCTTGGTTACTCACTTTCAAGCAAAGCCTATTGCATCTTCAATAAAAGAACTCATACTATTGAAGAATCTATTCATGTATCATTTGATGAAACTAACCCATCCAAGGAGGAAAAAGTTGTTTCTTTTGATGATGATGAGAGTGAAGTTCCATTACCAAGAAATGCTGATCAAATCCAAGGAGAAAACAATCTTGAAAATGATCAAGTTGAAGAACAAGTTCAGGATGATCTACCCAAGGAATGGAGAACTCACAAAGATCACCCAATTTACAAAATCATTGGTGATATATCAAGAGGAGTCACAACAAGATTGAAACTCAATGATGCTTGCTTACACATGGCGTTTGTGTCACAAATCGAGCCATCCAAAGTACATGATGCACTGAAAGATGAACACTGGATACTTACCATGCAAGATGAACTCAATCAATTTACTCGAAATGAAGTATGGGAACTTGTACCTGCCCCTGAAGATAAACAAATTATTGGTACAAAATGGGTGTTCAGAAACAAACTAGATGAAAATGGCATCATTGTTCGAAACAAGGCAAGATTGGTGGCCCAAGGATATAATCAAGAGGAAGGTATTGACTATGATGAAACCTATGCTCCGGTGGCCAGGTTAGAAGCTATTCGCTTACTCTTGGCATATGCTTGTTCCTTAAACTTTCAACTATATCAAATGATGTCAAGAATGCATTCTTAAACGGTTATATACAAGAGGAAGTTTATGTTCGTCAACCCCCTGGGTTTGAAGACTTAAGAAGGCACTTTATGGACTTAAGAAGGCACTTTATGGACTCAAACAGGCTCCTAGAGCTTGGTATGATCGGTTAAGCACATTCTTATGTGACAAAGGATTTGAAAAAGGTAAAGTTGGCACAACTCTTTTCATAAAAAAATCTAAAAGTCATACTTTACTAGTTCAAATCTATGTTGATGATATTGTATTTGGTTCAACTAATGAGGTTTTATGCAAGGAATTTTCAAATCTCATGCAAGGAGAATTTGAAATGTCTATGATGGGCAAATTGAATTTCTTTCTTGGTTTGCAAATTAAGCAAACTAAGAATGGAACATTCATAAATCAATCTAAGTTTTGCAAAGAACTATTGCAAAAGTATAAGATGGATGATTGCAAGGCCATAGCAACACCAATGGGATCAAGTACTTATATAGATCAAGATGACTCTGGAAAGCCCATTGATGAAACACAATATCGAGGTATGATCGGATCCTTACTATATTTAACTGCTAGTCGACCTGATATTATGTTTAGTGTCTGCTTATGTGCTCGTTTTCAATCATCTCCAAAAGAATCTCACTTGAGTGCTGTGAAACGAATTTTAAAATATTTGAAAGGCACTGTCAATGTTGGATTCTGGTTTCCTAGAGAAAGCACTTGCAGGTTAATTGGTTATTCTGATTCTGATTTTGCGGGTTGTAAAACCGAACGCAAAAGCACTAGTGGTACATGTCACATTTTAGGGAATGCCCTTGTCTCTTGGTCTTGCAAGAAACAAGCTTGTGTTGCCTTAAGCACTGCTGAGGCTGAGTACATTGCGGCCAGCAGTTGTTGTGCACAAGTCTTGTGGCTCAAGCAACAGTTAAAAGACTTCGGTCTAGACCTGGGCTGTATTCCTATAAATTGTGATAACATGAGTGCTATCAACTTAACCAAAAATCCTGTAATGCACTCTCGAACAAAGCACATCGACATAAGACATCATTTTCTCAGAGATCATGTGTTGAAAAAGGAAGTCAAACTGAATTTTGTTGCAACACATGATCAACTTGCTGACATTTTAACAAAACCTTTGGCAAAAGAACCATTTTACAAAATCAGACGAGAGTTGGGGATTCTGGACGAGACAGATATATCTTAAAATTATCCATTATTGATTGTATGTTTATACTGTATATGATTGGATGTCTATTTTGCTGTTTGCATAGTCTCTGTAGTTTAAATGTTATATTTGATGATCATATACGTTACAAGTCTTCAAAATTTCAAATTTTTTGAAAATTTTGGGCTAGTAATCGATTACATACCTGTAGTAATCGATTACAGGCAGTTTCTTTTATTTAGAAGAGCAAAATTGCTTGATGTAATCGATTACTCAAGATAGTAATCGATTACCAGGGTTGTTAATCGATTAACAAATCGAAGTAATCGATTACTCTCTCATTTTTGCCCCTCCTGTAATCGATTACATAAGCTAGTAATCGATTACCAGGCTTAAAAATTCATATGGTTAATCAGTTTCTGCATGGGTAATCGATTACCATGCCAGTGTAATCGATTACCATCACCATGAATTCAAAATTATTCAAATTTTGAAGTGAGTAATCGATTACCACCTTGAGAAATTTGAAAATATGGTCGTTTCTTGTGTGTAATCGATTACCACACTATAGTAATCGATTACATGCTCGAATGGGTGTGTTTTTTCATGAAACAATGCGTTGTTTTGCATCATATGCTCTGGTATTGGTTCATGAACAGGCACCTCTGCCTATATAATGCAGAATTCGTGCAGAACCAAAGACACAACATCAGAACTACAATCTTCCATTAATTCTTGCAAGTTTTACAAGTTTTGATCATATTTTCAAAGTCTATTTTCAATCCAAACTCAGAAAAGAATTAAGCCATAACTTTCATATCTCTGAGTGCTTTCTATTCAGGTTTATCCTTCCCTGAGTTTAGGATTGATACATAAGCCATTGTATAGAAACTTCTTCAATCTTTCTGGTTATTGTAAACACCGTGGTTTTCGGTGTGTTTTCTGATCATCATCATAGTGTTCGGTGAGGGCATTGTGTAACCAGGGGAACGGTTGTGTTCTCTTGTAGTTGTCGGTGTAAGTGCCTCGGGTGTGAGGTTGTACACAACACAAGTTTACATAGTGGAAAAATCCCTAAATCAGAACAGGGGACTGGACGTAGCCTTCGGTGGTTGAAGGTGAACCAGGATAAATTTTCTGGTGTGATCTTTCTTATCCCTACACTTTTACATTCAGCAATTTACAATTTCCGCTGCTTTAACATTAACATTTGTTCGGTTATTGCTGGGTCTTGTACATAATTTGGGGATTAGGGTTTCACATCTTTCAAAGAACCAAAATCTGAGAAAAACAAGAGAAACCTAAT
This sequence comes from Nissolia schottii, assembly GCA_003254905.1. Taxonomy (NCBI): domain Eukaryota; kingdom Viridiplantae; phylum Streptophyta; class Magnoliopsida; order Fabales; family Fabaceae; genus Nissolia; species Nissolia schottii. The sequence goes on from QANU01090681.1 coordinate 31,900, forward strand.
TCACCCCCCTCTTAGGTTGTTATCTAGAGTTACAATTTATTTAACTATCAACCAATTTACTAATCCTTCACTTTATTGTTTAATTAACAAGCTCAAGAATGGTATTTTTGCAACTCCCTGTGGATACGACTATACCCGACTATACTGCAATTGGATCCCTTGAGAATCTGAAAACTGTAAAGAAGAATATATTATTTAAACGACGAGAGTGTAAAAATCTTTCAACAGCCCTCTCTGGTATTTTTCGCATTTCCATCCCTTATCGGGATTCAGCTTATAGGTGCTCGAGTAGTGACATAGTCTCTCGAAAGTTTCCATATACTCCATTACCGTTTTCTCTCCTTACTTCAGATCTAGGAACTCAGCTTCCTTCTGATCTCTCTGTCACCGGGGAAAATACTTGTCCTTAACCATAGTCATGAACTGGTTCCAGGTGATCAGGGCTTCCCTCTACTCCCAAAGGGGTTTGGTGGTGTTCCACCATTCTCTAGCAACACCTCTAAACATCCTAGTCGTAGTCTTGACCTTCTGTTTGTTGGTATAGAGGATGTCTTCAAATATCTACTCCATCCCCTGTATCCAATTATGTATTGCTTCCAGGTCTGTTAGCCCTTCAAATGTCAGGGGTTTGGCCTTTATGAATTCAGCATATTTCTGGGAGTCAACTGTTGGTCTTGGTAACCAATACCCAAGAGGGGGTGAATTGGGTATTTTAGAAATTATTCCATTTTCAACAAATATTGCATTTTCATGCAATTAACGTTAATACACAGCGGAATATAACAATTAAAGATGTAATATAAGCATGGTCAATTATGTTTGTAATAAAACAATAAGATTAATAGAGCAACTTATAAACAATTATCAACAGATGCAATTCTCAAATATGCAAGACAATAATATAAGTTTGCAATAAATAAAGAGATAGAGTTAGAGAGATTGCAAACAGTGATTTATCCTGGTTCGACCACCCTTGTGATCTACGTCCAGTCCCCAAGCGTTTTGCTCAAGATTTCTCCACTATCATCAAGCTTCTAACTTAGGTGCTTGACAAACCTTTACATCCAAGAGCACTCCTCACACTTAGAATCCCCCACCTTTGTGTAGAAGCCTCAACAACCAAACCTTAGGGATACCACACCCTAAGCAACTAGAGGGATACCTCACCCTCTTTACAAGTGTATGGAAATTTTGTGTTTGATAAGAAACTCTCTCAAGAGTAGATAATACAAATTGAAGCTCTATAGGAATATTGACAATATCTTTCTTTTGGCTCTTATGATGATGGAAAATATTAATCCATTGATAGAATGAAGTATGAGGATGATGGGAGTGAAGAGCTTGGCTAGAAATGAGAGTTTAATGGGTATTTATAGGGTTTCGAAGTGTAATAGCCGTTTATAGCCGTTACCCATTATTTTAATCAATTTTATCCATTGAAAAACTAGTCGTTTTTGGATTCAGGACTCGAGTCATCCAAATGACTCATTAGAATTCATTCGAATGACTGATGTAATATAGCCGTTGGGGCCTCTGATGACAGAGTCATTCGAATGACCTTTCTTGAGTCATTCGAATAACTCAACAAAATGACTTGCTCTACAAATTTGTAGATCTTTCTCTTACCTTTATGTAGCAATTTGAACCACCTCAATTGGAGTTCTATAGCCCAAGATATCATCATTTTACTCACTATTGTGGAAGTCACTTTGCTGAGCGCGCCACTCATCCATTTTCTTATCTTTCTTGATTCCTAAGTTTGTCTAATTCATTTTACGTCCTGAAATCAATTAAGATCATTTAAGAGCATCATTCTAAGAGTTTAGAGGGAGGTATATATCAATTTTCCTTTGACGAGAATACCTTAAGTCCTAAGAAACTATTTCCCTTTTTACCGTTTGCTTGGACTTGGTATTCTTCATGAATCCTATCTTCGGCATTACCATGTTCTTCATAGAATTGACATTCCATGCTTCGCCTTTTGTCTTTGGGCATTATATGAATGTTCCTTCTTGTTCCATCTTGTTCTTGATGCCTTGGACTTTCCTATACACAAGATAATTCACTAGAAAGTATAGTTAGTCCAATGTGTTCCAATATCTTCACATGCATATATAGATTAATCAATGCATCATACATATTCAATTAGGCAAAGATCAAATTGTATTAATCAAATAATATTCTTTGCCTAGCATGCATGCGTTGTAACACTATAGCACTTGATATTCATGCATATACACATATAAACACAAATATATCCAATAGTTAATCCATCAAGCACATATAGAGAGTTATTGGATATGTTTTCAAAAGGGATGTTTTTCATATGTCATTGTATGATGTGTAAGCCATATGATTATCATCAAGTTCAATCATATAAAATCAAATGTATTCTATTAAGCACACAACATCAAATGTATTCTATTTAGCATACAACATCAAATGTATTCTTTTTAGCATATGACATCCTTTTGCATTCTAATTGTCATTATCTATTTGTTATGTTCTATTTGTCATCATCAGGATATAGAACAACTAGGGAACCTAGTTCTACAAATATAAGCATATACAATAAGCATAGACAATTAGAACATATTGTATTTGTCATCATCAAAACATATTGTATTAAACAATTGGAACAACTAGGGAAACCTAGTTCCACATCAACCTCCTGCACTGCCGAGGGCGTATTCCTTGCAGCGGTGGTAGCTGCTATTTGGGCAGTCGCCCAGGCCATCTCTCTGATTACATTCGGTAAAGTCAGCGGGTTCTGGGGTGTACTATGTATTATCTCTCCTTGGCTGTATGGCTGTCGTATTGCTGCTGCAAAATCCCGAGTTGATCAGTGTCAAGGAAAGCTAGTGCACATAGGGTCAGCACATTCATCCTAGAAGTAGCATACACCGTTATCATGCTTGAAAGCATAGTGTGGCTCAGTCCTCAGGCTGCATCGGACCAAACTACTTTGATACTAACTGTAACACCCTCGCTAGTGAGCTTACGCTTAAGTCATAAATCGTGCTTACTAGGTTGTTATCTGCTTGGTGAGAATACTTATAGTGAAACAACCTAGCTAGCTGCTTACGTGTACATCGTAAACAATGCTCACTAGGTTGTTATCTGCTTAGTTGGGGTTACTTTTAGCCCTTACTTTAAGGTTCACAATTATCTTATACTTGAAAATATGGACCATTTTGAAACTTTTTTGTTATATACATACGATATAAAATATGAGCCTCGTGTCAAATAGAATTTATCATGCAAGCGTTAAAGCTTTATCCTTAACATATAACTATTCCAACATAGCAACATCAAACAATAAGCAGACACATGGTCCATAACATGTATTCACCATTATTTACATAGGCAATATCATAGTTAATACATACACGAAATTTCTCACAGAAGTACAATACATGGATCATGCTAACTAAGGGCTAATGGTAACACCCTTGTCCTAGTTCTTGCTGTTCTATTTCTCGATTCCTCTTCTTTGAGGCTGCCGCTTCGTGTATCAAGCTGAGGTCCTGTCTTGCTCCCCTGGAATCATAAAGGAGCGGGTATGAGAACTCTGCGTTCTCAGTGGGAAACCTTCGTTGTAACATCCCAGTTTTCCTTAGGCAAGATTTCGCATAATAAACTCGTGAACGAACTCCATCAGAGGTTGGAAGCGTGAGTTGTAGGTGTCCGTCAAGCACCGGATGTGCGGGACTATGTGGCTGAGGTGGATAAGTGCGGCGTTAGGGAGAATCTGAAAGGAATAGAAGAAGTATAGAGTACCAAGAAGCTTAGGAATAAAAGAGGATGCTCGGGAACGCTAGCCACGCTGGACACGTCAAGAAGGTAGAAGCCTGATTACCTCGGACTCAAGTGTCTGTAGAAATTATTCTGTTTGGTATTTCCAAATTCTACTGACACTCAAATGATTCCTCTCGACCCCTAGAAATGGATGAAAAACTTAAAGTGTCAGAAAAACGGAAATCGGGTCAATTTCGGACGATTCCGCAGACACTAGAAAAGTCCCGTTTAGCCCCGTCTAGCCAGTAGAACTGAGCAGAGAGTCTCAAGTCTCTGGGAATCCAACTTGTACCGGGAGAAAGTCCCAAATACCTTAGATTGGCCCCACAACCTTATTGGGAAGTTTGGGAGATAGCGAAACCGCAAGCGGAACGGTTGTCCGCAGGCGCGGGAGCTTAACGATGTATTAAAGGTATCTGTGAAAAATACTCCTCCGGAGAAAAATTCACAAACACCTTCTAAAAATAATATTCTTAGGAAGGGGGTAATTAGAGGATCGCGACGGTACAAGCGGAATATTTTTCGGACGACCGTGCGCGACGCACCGGGACTGCGAACGATCAAAAACGAGCGAAACGGGACCGAGGTGGGGCCCAATCTGATTTAGCACGTGGGGAGGCAGATATTTTCAAGAAAAGGCAGATATTTTCAAGAAAAATAATTAAATATGCCTTGATGTGACTTGATTTGACCTAGGTATTATCCAAATCAATTAAATAAATAGAAAATGAAATTAAAATGGCATTTTGGTAATTTTGGGCCAAGGGCAAAATGGTAAAGTGGCAATCAGCTCTTGGGCTATAAATACCACCCCAAAACCGAAAATGACATGAAAAATTGGAATCCTTGCCAGAACTCTGTCCGTTTGTCGATCGACTGCTGTTCTGACAAACCGGAGACCCAGACACCGCCTGCCTTAAACCCAGTTCACTTCCTCCACGAATCCCCTAACCCTTAGCCACGAAAATCACTCCAAGAACCCATGGAAAGCTGCAGCAAATTCGGACATGAGGAGCTAGGAGGCAGCCAAGCAAGCTAGGAGCAAGCCGGAACCGTCGGCACCACGGTAACGGTGGGTAAACCTAACATAACCACTGTCTATGTGGTCTAGGACGCTTGAGTTTCATTTGTGATGTGTTCTATGTTAGATTATGCTAGGTTTTCTTATTTGATGCCTCTTTGTTCTTATTGAATGCCTCTTTGATGAATTGTTAGGTGAATATGTGCTTTATGTGTCAGATATGCTATATGCTTTGTGACTAGACGGTTAGGAGAATATGAACTTGATTATGGAAATGATTTTTGGATGTTTGAAAGTATGTTTATGGCTATTAGAAATTGGTTGGAAATGATGAAAGAAATGTTCTAAGGATTGATGTTTAGGAACCTTGTAGAACATGGAATATTGCAGGAATTAGGAGCTGAAATTCGTCAGGGTGCACTGAGCGGTCTGACGAAGGCCAGAACTCCCTTTTCGAAAATTATCAATTTTTATGTGTACAAAAACATTTCTTAAAACATAATTTTTATACTGCTTGCAATTATCCATGGATCTACTGATTTTATTAAGTATGTTATGATTTAAGGATTTATGTTTAAATGTTTTAAGGTATGACAAGATCATGAAATAAAGCTTTATGTTTAATGCTTATGGACTGTAAATAAAATGGACTGGATTTGATGAACTGTAATGATGAATGCTATGTGATTATGTGTCATGGAAAAGGGTTTTACAAAAAGGAAAGGAAAAAGAAAAGAAAAGAAAGGAAAGGAAAAGGAAAGGTATCGGGCATGACGTCACTAAGTCCCAAAAAGGAAAGGAAAGAAAGGAAAAAAGGAATCTTTTCCTAGCTGTGCGTAATAGCTGGCAGGAAGGGCAAGTTGAACCCTGGGCATGCCTTGTCCCTAGCATAAGGACGGGGTAGGGTCCCCTCGCCACCCCTAGCATAAGGGTGGATTCTCCTATCGTGAGCTACTGAGGTTTAGCGCGGCCCAGTCCTCACGATACTGAGACAACAAGGAAGCCTGTCGCGGTAGGCCACCGTTACGGGGGGGTTGAGCTTGAAGTAATTGCTCTAAGTGATATAACTGTACATAAGTGAATGTGTGAAGAAGCTTATAATTAAAATGGGCACGGTTATAAGTGGACGCACACGGAAGCTTATTATGTGATTATGTGAATTATGTGATTATGTGAACTTAGGAAGTAAGATAGAGAACAGATGACTTAGTAATGAAGAGTAGGCTCCCCAGTCACCTAGTAAATTAGATAAAGCTGCTCAGGCTTAGTATGGATTAAAATAGAAGGTAGGGACATAGTATAACTGTGACACTTAGAGACCCCCTGAGCGGCGGAATCATAATTGAGTGTAATACAAGTAGCGAGACCGAAGGTAACCCACTGAGAACCCAGTGTTCTCATCCCCCACTTCTTTATGGTTCTAGGTGAGCACGATGAGGATAGGGAAGACGTCCGAGCAGACAGGCAACACGAGGGACGAGGAGAGGAGCTACAGGAGATAGAACCCTTCCAAGGGAGGACAGCTGAAGATCAGACGATTAGCTAGTAGAGGACATATGTGTATTTGTATTTCTATGTGATGTTTGTGCTTGATACTTATAATACTATGTAAATATTGCTTATGAATGTATGGAGGACCATGGTTTGTTATCTTGGCGGGTACTAATGATATCTTTATTTATCGTTACACATGCTATGTTTCCGTTCAAAATGCATGTTCTAAACGCAACAAGGCTCCTAATTTACTCTATGTGACGTATAAAGAAAGTTTAAATTTGGTCCATATTTTGGGTAGCAATATTTTTAAAAGAATACATGGGACTAAGTAATCCCCACCAAAGCAGATAACAACCTAGTGAGCATTGTTTGCGGCGTACGCGTGAACAGTTAGCTAGGGTGTTACATTGGTCATCGCAACTCAATTTTAGTCTCAATTATGATTCCGCCGCTCAGGGGTCTCTAAGTGTCACAGTTATGCTACATCCCTACCAGTTATTAATATCCCTACTAATCTTGAGCAGCTACCTACATTACTAGGTGGTTAAGGGAGTCTAGTCTTTCATTACTAGGTCTTCTATTTTTTGTCCTGGCTCCTAGGAAGTAAGTTCTCAATCACATATACATCCTTCATCATTCATATCATGGGACCGTCCACACACGATGCATTACGCACCCTAGGACTGCCGTCCACACGCGATGCCATTTACATCCTAGGACTGCCATCCACATGCGATGCCATACACCCTAGGACTGCGACCCACACGCGATGCCATCTACACCCTAGGACTGTCATCCACAGATCAATATCCCATAAAGCAACCACATGTGTGCAGCCGTATATCATTCATCCATATTTCAAGACAATCATTCACATAGAGCAAATATAGCTCAGTAACATATAAGAGACATATTTTCATGTTCCATACCATTTCTGACCATAAATCTCATATATTCCCAGCAACTCTTTACATACATCGCAAAGCAAGCCTAAGTTTCATATTCAATATAAGCAATTGTAGATCATCAAAGAAATCATCATTTTAGGACTCTAACCTATAACTTCAAATAACTCATAGACATCAATCATATAATATCATATAATATAGCCATCATGTACCACATCATATGACATGCAACTTCACCTAATTAAACATCAATCATATAATATCATGTAATATCACCATCGTATATCACATCATATAATATATAACCTCACATAACTCATAACATCAATGATATACTATCACTAATTTCACATAACTCATAACATCAAGCATATAATATCACATGTAAGAAACATAATCTCATGCTCAAGAATTTCTTAAACAAAACCAACGTAAATCTAGCAGCAAGCACAACAGATGTCTGGTTTCTGTCAGAAATTAGCGATCATAAACCAGAGAGGTCCAAGACCTTACCCCAAGGTTTTTTATAGTCCTAAGATCATTTTTCATGTCTAGAAATTCAGATCTTAATTCAACTCCACGAAATTGCAGTTTTCCCTTTTTTCCCAAAATTTCTCTTTCGCCTCCGTAAACGTCCTGTTTTCTTTAGAATTTTAGTTCTCAATAAACTGATGGCCTTAAGACTTTCCCTTAAGGTTTTTGATGGTTCTAAACCCATATTTTCTGAAAATCAACCCAGTTTTTCAGTCTCAAGACATGAAATTCCCGTTTTGCCATTTTTCATAAAAAACCCCGTTTTCTGCCTGTTTGCTGAGAAATTCATCGGGGACACCAAAAATTATAAAACTTGACGTCCCCACTCAATTTTTCGTGTAGAATCCAAAAAAAAACATTATTTTTTCATGATAAAAATCTCAGCATATAGTTCCCTTTAAAATCATGTCACATGCCTATTTCCGTCTTAGGCGTTCTAAAATTCTAACAGAATCACAGACAGCATCAACAGATCCAGACAATCATCAACAACATATATATACATCAAAGTCACATAAAAGGAATCCTAACCGCATATATATATATATATATATATATATCTAATCATGAAACCACATAGATAGTGGATAAGCCGGTTACCCACATGTTCAAGTCTTGCTGTGGTTCCGGCGCTCTCTACAGCCTCCTACCTTGCTATGGTGCTTCCAAGCTCCTCCTAAGCTTCAAGATTTAGGGTTTCTCCAAGGATTCCAAGAGGTTTTCTTTAGGGTAAGATTAGCGAAATCAAGGCTAGTCTATGTCTAGAGAAGTTTCTGTGTCAGTATTTGACAGAATATTGATTGGGTGTGCAAGTGGACAGAGTTTTGGCAAGGTTTTCCTTTTTCTATGAATTTTTTGTCATCCAAGGGGGTATTTATAGGCAAACCCACGAAAATCACTTTCCAATTTTTCCCTTGGGGTAAAAATTCCAAAAATGCCCTTATTTTCTCTTTGTCCTCATGTCATTTTCATGAGTCATATGGTGACTCACCCACCTTTTGACCCCTTTGACCACACTTGGCTTCTTCTTGGCCATGTATGCCCTTTGTGTCTCGGTCACTTGTGTGGCCGAGAATTAAAGGTCTTCGGCAGATCAATTTTGATCCAGTTTTATCGTTCCTGGTCCTGGTACTTCGCGTACGGTTGTTCTAAAAATATTCTAATCACATCCTTGTGATCTTCTAATTTTTCTAAGTAATAATTTAAGTTAATTTGAGGTGTTTGTAAATTCTCGTCTGTAGCCATACCTTTTACGGGTACTTTGGACGTGCGCTTGTCCGCAGACGACAAAAAGGGTATGTTCTAGTGTCTGCAGAATTTTGTAAAAATACATAGAATTATTTCTGCAGACACTTTTAACCTAAGAGTTTATGTGAGGGCGTGTTCCCCTATTTAATTTATGAAATCTTTACTAAGGGAAAAAGCGGGATGTTACATATAGTCCTTATTTACCTTTGAAAAATAGTACTTTATCCAAAATATGGACCCCTTTGAAATTTTCTCAATTAGTATTTATTGTCTTAAAATTAGGAGCCTTGCAAGAGATAAGTTATATAACACCCTTAATACACATAGAACGCAGCTAGGTTAATCAAAATAGAACCAACATGCGAATATACAGATCATACATCACAAAGGGTCCATTGTTCACATTAGTACTTAATTTACAGATATTATACATAGGGGTGACTGCACATATATCTGTGGTTCATCATTTACATTGGTATTTCATTAACATATACCCTACATAGAAATTCGATACATATATTAACTGACGAAACATAAAGCTAGCAATGCAAAACACTAACCAAACGTCACGGAAGACTGGCAATGGTAAGTTGGTGCCCTGTCATGGCTCCTCTGCGTCGTCATCCAAGTCCTCCTCCTCGGAGCCCATCTCCATGAGGTCTTCATTTTCAGGGGAGTCGAGGCTAGATGAATCATCCTCCATCTCATCCTCTCGTGAAGTCCCTGGGTTAAGGGGTGTAACATCCCACTCCTTTCTTAGTGAAAATTTCCCCAAATAACTATTCATATAGCCCTTTGTATGAGCTAACATATAGGAGTCTGTAGAAATTATTCTGTTGGATTTCATCAAATTCTGCTGACACTCAAATGATTCCTCTCGACCCCTAGAAATGGATGAAAAACCTAAAGTGTCGGTACAACGGAAACCGGTTCGGTTTCGGACGATTCTGCAGACACTAGAACAACCCCGTTTGGCCAGTAGAACTAAGCAAAGGGTCTCAAGCCTCTGGGAACCCCATCTGTACCGGAAAAAAGTTTCAAATACCTAGATTAGCCCCAAAACCTCATTAGGGAGAATAGGCGAGCATAGGCAATCGCATAAATACAAGCGGAACGGTTGTCTGCAGTCACGGGAGCTTAAAGACGTATCAAAGGTATCTATGAAGAATACTCCTCTGGAGAAAAATTCATAAATGCCTTGAGTTGACCTCAATTCCATGTTAAGGGAAATTAGAGGATCGCGGCGGTATACTCAGAATATTTTTCAGACGACCGTGCGCGACGCACCGGGACTGGGAACGACCAAACACGAGCGAAACGGGACTGGGAAGGACCCAAATCTGATTTCCACCACGTGATGCACCAGATTTTTTGAGGAAATTATTAAAATAAAGGTTACTATTCATTGGTGTGACCTTTTATTTATCCAAATTAATCAAATAAATTAATTAAATTAGGAATGGCATAATGGTAATTTTGGAAAGGGAAAAATTGGAAATGAGGGGTAAAATTTTTTTGCTATAAATAGCCATGCGATTCAACCCTTAATTCATTCATCCATCCCCTTAGAAGTGCCGAAACTCTGCTCGTGTGCTCCGTGGTCACGCTGCGGAAAACCTGACAAAAGCTGGGAAAAAGCTCTATACTTGGAGGACTACTTTCCGTCGTCCCCTTCAACCATCTCTAACCTTCTCTAAGCCTCTAATAAGGTGGGTAAACTTGGCTTGCTCACCTCCTTGGGAGCTTATGTTTGCTTATGTTTGATTTTATGCGATTATGTGAACTGCTGAAGATTGTGTTAGCTATGCTAGGCTTAGGCTTTGTAGATGACTTGGTTATGTTTTTAAGGATGAAACATGTTGTATAATGGCTGTTGGAACATATGGAAGGACCCAAGAAGTGATCATGGGAGAGGATGGAAAAGAAAGCAAGAAAGCAAAGAAGGATGCTAAGCTGCTCCTACGGCGCTGAGCAGCCTCCAGGGTCCACTGAGCGGCCTCAAGCTGCACTTAGCCAAGGGTTTCGAAAAGGTTTTTGAATGCTTCAGGAACCGCCAAGCGACCCCATGGGGCACTGAGCGGCCTGAAGAACAACTTGAGTAAGAATTTTCAAACAAAGTTTGTGGCTACGATGGGTTCAGTGGCGCTGAGCGGACCCACAGGGGCGTTGAGCGGCCTAAACCAGGGATGTTCTATGGAGACCTGGACAGGGAAGATGAAGTGAACTGGGAATTCTCGAGGGTGCCGAGCAACCGAGGGAACTCTAGGTCGCTGAGCTAACCTAAGTCAGGGAACAAATGTTTATAAAAACCCCCTTGGGTCACATAGTTCCAACAAGCACTGAGTTGATTGATGAATGTTGATATGTCTGATGTATGTGGAACATTGCATGTAATATGTGTATGATATAATGCATCATGATGACATGGTTGTCATCTAAGTGCTAGGACAACCTTAGACCACTAGAGGTTAATCATTTAATGTTTGAAGATCCTAACTGAACACTAGGCAACAAGTGACATAGTTATATAATAGGATGTTCTTCTCTTGGCACGTCTATGGACACGCCCCTCACAAGTCCCAAAAGGGTGGATTAGTTAACGATGCTACCTCACCAATCCCAAAAGGGTGGATTGGCCAATGAGGTTAATGACATGAAAAGAAATAACGAAAGAATGAAATGATGAATGATGAGGGTGACGTCACACCTAACTATGATGATAATAATGATGATGATGATGATTAGTCCACGCTCAGATTGGCTCGAGAGGAGCACCCCTCGCCATCCCACTAGGTGGATGGTTATCTCTATTTATAGGCGATAATGACCCTAGTTGCATTGGTGGTTCGTAACCACCCAGGTTAAAGTGCTGCCTGGTCATCATCAATAGGGAGTTAGAAGCAAGTTGTAACCAAACGGACACAGTTCAAGGGTGGAAGGACTCGAGATGACAAAGAGATAACAAATTGTGAAGAAGATTCTTTCTCTGACCATTGATGGCTTGGTTTTGATGAAGACAAGAACAGTGAACAAAAAGCAAGAAAAAGGCAAAGACACAACCGATGAATTGCAACGATCAACCAATCATCATATTGAAGGTTCAAGTGTTTTTACCTTAGAGTTTAATAGTTAGCACTTGTTTATGATATCATGGTTAATGGCTCATAAGGTTTTCATTATAACAAGTCTAACACTTTTGCTAAAACCCTAAAATCAATTAGCAACACTTTTCTAGGGTTTGCAACACTTGGAAAACATTTTCAGCATGAGTAATCGATTACCCACTTGCGGTAATCGATTACCATCCTTAGAAATTTGAAAATATGCCATTCTTTATGTGAGTAATCTATTACCCATTCTTGATAATCGATTACCACCTCAGAAACTTTCAAAATTGGCATTTGTTGTGTGTGTAATCGATTACACACTTATGGTAATCGATTACACACTCGAGAATTTTGAAATTAGTGGTTTTTCATGAGTGTAATCGATTACACACTCGTGGTAATCGATTACCATCACTTGAATTTTGAAAATTGGTAACGGTTATGAGTGTAATCGATTACCACAGTTGGTTAATCGATTACATGCACGAACTG
>QANU01090681.1:46394-56959 GCA_003254905.1 Nissolia schottii
TTGGAATCTAAAGTAGAAAGTTTACAACAAATAGTATGCAAGTTTGAAAAGGGTAAGCATGGATTAGATGATATCTTAAGCATGCAAAGAGATACTAAGGATAAAAGTGGATTAGGGTATACTCCTCAAAAGAATCAAAAAGTTGTTAAGAAAACGCTTTTTGTGAAATTTAGTAATCCACAACCCAATATGCCTGTAAAAAGAAATTCATCTCAATCTAGACCTAAACACCATGTTATTGGAAATCATCATATGTCAAGAAAAGGTAATTATTATGTGCCTATATCAAAGTTCTATCTTAAGCCAAATAATTACTATGCTTCTAGTTCAAAAAGGTATGTACAAAGAAATAATTACTTGATTCCTAAAAAAGGGAACATATGTAATTATTGTTGCTTGGAAGTACACACCTCAAATTCATGTTATATTAAAAGGTATGGTGTTCCAAGTGGACAACTCAAGTGGGTTGTGAAATGATCTAACCGACAAGGACCCAAAGCACATTGGGTACCCTACCCCCATTTCTACTTTGTTTTGTAGGTATGCATGAGGACAGCAAGTGACTTATGGTATCTTGACAATGGCTGTTCCTCACACATGACTAGTGACAAAACAAAGTTTTTCTTGATTCCAAGGAACAAAGGAAAAGATATGACATACATAAAATGAGAGAGGCAAAATCATTGGCATTGGAAGAATAGGTACGCCTCCTCAAACTACTATTGAGAATGTGTTATATGTTGAAGGCCAAGGTCAAAGCTTGCAATATTAGTCAATTATGTGACAAAAGGCTTTATAATTGGATTTGAAGATGATAATTATATGGTTAAAGATAAGAAAACCAAAGAAGTTAAGTTTTCAGGCTTAATAAGGTTTTCATGATATCTTTTGAAAACATATCATCTAGAAACACATGTCTTGTTTTATATACATTGTTGTTCCCTATACCACTGTTTTGGATATTGTATCTGTGGTCCTTTTTCTTCTTTTTGATGATGTCAAAAAGGGGGAGAAAGATCTTGTTTGGTATTACTTGGTTTGATTTAAACAGGGGGAGCAAATGCTGAGAAACCAAGAAAGGCCAGTTAGTCCAAAACACAGGGGGAGCACTAAGACAAAGAACTTCAACTTTCAAAGATGGTTTTGTCATCATCAAAAAGGGGGAGAATGTGAAGAAGATTCTTTCTCTGACCATTGATGGCTTGGTTTTGATGAAGACAAGAACATCAACAAAAAGCAAGAAAAAGGCAAAGACACAACCGATGAATTGCAACGATCAACCGATCATCATATTGAAGGTTCAAGTGTTTTTACCTTAGAGTTTAATAGTTAGCACTTGTTTATGATATCATGGTTAATGGCTCATAAGGTTTTCATTATAACAAGTCTAACACTTTTGCTAAAACCCTAAAATCAATTAGCAACACTTTTCTAGGGTTTGCAACACTTGGAAAACATTTTCAGCATGAGTAATCGATTACCCACTTGCTGTAATCGATTACCATCCTTAGAAATTTGAAAATATGCCATTCTTTATGTGAGTAATCGATTACCCATTCGTGTTAATCGATTACCACCTCAGAAACTTTCAAAATTGGCATTTGTTGTGTGTGTAATCGATTACACACTTATGGTAATCGATTACACACTCGAGAATTTTGAAATTAGTGGTTTTTCATGAGTGTAATCGATTACACACTCGTGGTAATCGATTACCATCACTTGAATTTTGAAAATTGGTAACGGTTATGAGTGTAATCGATTACCACAGTTGGTTAATCGATTACATGCACGAACTGATGTGTTTTTTCATGAAACAATGTGTTGTTTGGCATTTGGAAGCCATGGCAATGGTTCATGAAGAGTCACCTATGCCTATATAAGTGCCAAACTCGTGCAAACTCATACACCACTCCAGAACTCAATTCTCACTTTCATATTTACAAAGTTCTGATCAATTTTCAATGGTGTTTCAATCCTAAACTTAAAGAAAGCCCTTTGAGCCTTAACTGTTATATCATTTGTGCTTTCTATTCAGGAAAACTTCCAACCCTGAATTTAGGATTGGTAAAGCCATTGTATCACTTCTTCAACCATTGTGAATCAATTGTGGCACCGTAGTGTTCGGTGTGATTTTGTAAAACACCGTAGTGTTCGGTGTGGATTCTGATTATCACCGTAGTGTTCGGTGAGGGCAGTGTGTAACCAGGGGAACGGGTTGTTCTCTTGTAGTTGTCGGTGTAAGTGCCTTGGGGTGAGGTTGTACACAACACAAGTTTACATAGTGAAAAAATCCCTGAATCAGAACAGGGGACTGGACGTAGCCTTCGGTGGTTGAAGGTGAACCAGGATAAATTCTCTGGTGTGATCTTTCTTATCCCTACACTCTTTACATTCAGCAATTTACAATTTCTGCTGCATTTAACATTATCAATTACTTGGTTAATTGCTGGGTCTTGTTCTAAAATTGGGGATTAGGGTTTCAAATTTTTCAAAGAACCAAAATCGGTGAAAAACAAGTAAAACCTAATTCACCCCCTCTTAGGTTGCTATCCTGAGTTACACAAATAACAAGAAGGACGCTATGTAATGAATGAGTATGTGATGATAGAATATGTGATGTATAAGTACATGATGTATAATGGTATGTAAGTCTTTGTATTAAGTAAGTACCGTTAAGACAACGCTCGAGACAATTATGTATATACGCAAGGGAGTTAATAAGCACGAGAACCTAGATAAAAAAGACTAGATCCCCCATCACCAAGTAACTTAGATAAAGCCGTTCATGACCCTAGGCCAAGATAATAATCAGTAGGATGCTAGTATGCATGTGAACATAGAGATCTCCTGAGCGGCCTGGTTCATAAGTGAGTTAAGGAAATACCCCGATGCTGAGGTGAACCACTGAGGACAAACGTTCTCACCCCCACTCGCTTATGCTTCCAGGGGCAGACGAGGGCTACGAGGAGCCAACCATGGAGAAGTAAAGGAACGAGTATGGGCTAGCGGAAGACCAGACCCCGAGGACCATCCAGTTTAGCTTTGCACTACATGGACATTTTGTTATGTATTTTGATGAGTATACCTTGTATTCATAAAATATTATTATACTCTGTGTTTGTTGTAATTATCTGTGATGGACCAAATACTTTTTGATGTAAATATTTAGACCATGAATGATTAACAGTCGTAAGCTCAGACTCTATCGTTTGTAACATATATCTTGATTCTCACGTGGCTCATACTTTATGAATAAGTAACAAATAGAAAAGTTTTAAAATGGTCCATATTTTCCTTAACCTAGTATTTTCGAAAAGTAATGAAGGACATAAGTATTCCCACCAAGTGATCAACAACGTGAGCATTGCATACGACTCTAGCGTAGGCAGTTAGCTAGGGTGTTACAAGGGGCCAACCGTGGTGCGCCATCGAAGGCCCTACCTCAGCATCATGGGTTTGTGAGGCGAGTTGGCGTCAAAAAGGCAGGTAGACTCATTTCCTTGCTCCGCGATGGTAGAAATGGGGTCGATGTGGAGGTGGCAAGGAATTTGGGGTCTCTAAGTGTCATGCATAAGGAACTTTCTTACTCCTTATTTTATTCATTCCTAATCCAGAGCAGTTTTATCTATTTTACTAGGTGTCAGGAATTCTAATCTTTGACCTTAGGCTTAATAGCGCTTCTGGTTACTTATTCGTATCGTATACATATCGTCTATCGGATAAAGGTCGTCTGAAACCTAAGACGTTATTTACCTTACGTACATTCATCACATAAATATCATGCATGGGGGGAAAATGGGGTTCTTTTACGTGCCTTAGGGCTCCGTCCTTCTCATTACTTTATGCCCATCATTCTCCTTTGTAGTCTATGGGACCGTCGTCCCCTTGCGACCATAACTTACTTTGTTTCCGTATCACTGTTGACTAGGGTGTGCTGTTATCTGAATCGTAGCTAACCATGGATGCATGAAAGCATACTTCATCGTGCGGGGATATGGAATTTACCATTCTACTTGCAGAATGGTGGAAGGGTCCACCCTTATAGTGACACCAGGAGTGGGCTCGTTACTTTGAACTTCTTCTTGACTTTCTTGGGGTCCACAATTGGGGACCCACTTTTCTTTTAGACGTCATGACGTAAAAGCTCATGCTTTACATTACTTTCTTTTTTTACATGCTTGGGTCAAGACGAAGCGTGCGTTCAGGCCTATGCCTGCATTTCTTGATCATAAAACCAATCCTTCTTGCTAGATTGGCAAGGGGCATGTCATGCTTAACGTGCCAAGAGAGGAGGGGATTCCCGATTATATACCTATGTACTTTCTTCAAGGTACAGCAGACCCTGTGTGGCCGGAACCTTCTTAAGATCTTACATTTTCCTTAAGGTTCATTTATGATCTTTGATGTGGAGAATGAAACACCTTAGCTAGCTAGTCTATGCTTAAGTCATAAACTTGCTTGCTAAGTTGTTATCTAGTTTGGTTGGGATCGTTCTTAGTCCCGCTTATGAGTTCAAAAGTATAGTTGCCCAAAAATAAGGACCATTTTAAATTTTCTTTATATGTATCGTAGTGTAAAATATGAGCCTCGTTTAACATCAGACCGTATATCGCGAGCAGTACTGTAGTATACTTAACCAATATATATTCGACAAATTCAAAATTCATAGCAACAAGTGGTCCATACCATATATTCACAAGTATTTACACAAGTAATATCATAGTGGTTACATACAAGTACTTAACATAGTAGTACAAAAACATATAAACTACTAACTAAGGACTAATACGACGCCTCTAGTGTAACTCTGAGTACCCTATTCCTTTGTCCATCTTCTTCATTTCCGCTCGTCCTCGTATTGCTTACACTGCTCTGACATCTTCTTCATCCTTGTCGTGCTCGCCTAGAACCATAAAGGAGTGGGGGATGAGAACACTGCATTCTCAGTGGGAAACCTTAGTCATCACTAATCGTTTTGTCCTCAATTATGATTCCGCCACTCAGGGGTCTCTAGGTGTCACAATTATACTATGTTCCTGATAATTATTACTCCATCCTAAGCCTGAGCAGCTTTATCTACTTTACTACGTGATTGGGGAAGCCTATTCTTCATTATCTATGTCATCTGTTCCTTAATCAAATTCCTAAACCACATATTATCACACAATAAGCTTCAGTTTGCTTCCACTTATAACCGTTCCCATTTTAATTATAAGCCTCTATGCACATCCACTCATGTACAATTGTATATCACTTAGAACATGTACTCAAGTCCACCTCCCTTGCAGCTGCGGCCACACAACTGTAACCTACTTCTATCCATTTACTGTTGATGACCAGGCCGCGCATGAGTCAATCATCAATCAACAACGGAATAACCATCCTTTTCATAGAATGGCGAGGGGACGACCCTATCGATGCGTTCCAGTAGTTGGTCTTGTCCTTCCTGCCAGCCCTATCGACGCAGCTAGGAAAGACACAATTGTCCCGTTGGCATACCCTATCGACGCTACCAGAGGTGTACTTATCATCATCATTAGAGTTTCCACTACTGGCATGCCCTATCAATGCTACCAGAAGTGTACTTATCGCCATCATTAGCTTTCCACTACTGGCATGCCCTATCGACACTACCAGAAGTGTACTTATCATCATCATTATGTAGGGACTTAGTGACGTTACACCCTAGGGTTCCTTTTCCTTTCCTTTCCTTTCCTTTCATTAGTCCAGTTCAATATTTCCAGACAATAGTTCACATAACATTCATAACATATTCTCATCATATAGCTCACACATCATTCTCCTCTAGCCTTTACTCTTTCTGTTCTTAACATGAATCTAACTTATTACCTTTAATCAACAGTTCATATATCATAAACATAAATCATTATTTCATTCCAACTAATTTACTTGATAAAATTAGCAGATCCATGGACAATTGCAAGTGGTATAGAAATCTGCACTTAAGAAAAGTTTCATGACAAAAAAATGCTAACTTTTGTATTGGAAATTCTAAACTTTAGTCAGACCGCTCAGCGCCTAGCATAGGCCGCTCAACGACACTTGATGAATTTCAGCTTCCAATTCCTGCAATTTTCCATGTTCTACAAGGTTTCTCATCTTCAATATTAAGCAAAATTCTTCCAACATTCATCATCCATTCCTAATCGTATGAAAGACATAATTTCATGCTCAGTCATATTTTAAACACAAGCAAACTTAAATTCGACAACTAGCAAACAGGCATCTATTTTCTGTCAAAAATTAGTGATCATAAACCAGAGAGGTCTAAGACCTTACCCAAGGTTTTTGATAGCCCTAAGATCATTTTTCATGCTTAGAAATTCAGATTTTAATCCCAACTCCACGAAATTGCAGTTTTCCCCTTTTTCCCAAAATTGCTATTTCGGCGCCGTAAACGTCTTGTTTTCTTTGGAATTTTAGTTCTTAAAAACCCAGTGGACTCAATACTTTCCCTTAGGGTTTTTGATAGTTCTAAACCCATATTTTCTGAAAACAAACCCAGTTTTTCAGTCCCAAGATGTGAAATTCCCGTTTTTCCCTTTTTCACAAAAATCCCGTTTTCTGCCTATTTGCTGAGAAATTCATCGGGGACTCCAAAAATCATAAAACTTGACATCCCCACTCAATTTTTCGTGTAGAATCCAAAAATAACATTAGGTTTTCAAGATAAAAATCCCAGCATACAGTTCTTTATAAAATCGTGATATAGTTCTGTTTACTGCTTAGGCTTTCCTAACTTCTGACAGAATCACAGATAATACCAGCAGTTCCAGACAATTGTCAACAACATATTGATAAGTGCCCAAATTACACAATTCTCAACTATTAAAATGGCACTTATTCTCATATTTTTTAAAGAATTATCTAACTAAATTCCCCAATTTTGTAAGTTTATAATATATTTTGAACAATGGATGCAAGCATAATTAATTGAGAAGACTTCCATAAAGAATGGAGCAAAAGGGCAAAAGCAAAAAAAGAAGCAAAATGATGGAGTCAGGAGCAGGCCGCTCAGCGATGACCCACGCTCGCTCAGCGCCACAAGACGACAATACGTCGAAGCCACTTGCAGCCGCGGTGTAATCCTAGCCGCTGAGCGAGAATACGTCTAAGCCACTTACAGCCGCCGCATTAATTACGCCAGCTGGCGCCAACCTGGATTGCGGCGCTACCCTGACACATCAGCGCCGCCCCTGTAAAAAGCTGCCGAAGCATTTATTACGTCGCGTGAAATGATTACACCGCTCAGCGATTAACCATTACCGCTCAGCGAATAAGGCTTTATCGCTCAGCGAGGGAACCTTTACCGCAGAGCGATGTCCTCGAACTTTGCCTATAAATAGAGGAGGCCGTGCCATTCATAGGACAATCTTCCATACATCCCTTCTTCCCTCCATAGTTCAAAATCCCTTTCTTTTCACTTTCACTTGTACTTTAAAGCCTAGTTTAGTTTAGCAACAAAGAGGAGGCCGGTGAAGGAGCCAGGAGATCCAAGAAGCTTGGTGGAGCCACTGTCATGATAGCATGATAACGTGTCATGGTAAGCATCCAAACCTTGCCTCTGAGATTCTCTTGTAAGATGGATTTCTAATCCTCTTGTTGTTGGGATTTTGATGAATATTGTAGTATGATTGTATCCATGTACTTTTGCATATGAATTATTCAGTTTCTTATGATTAGCTTGAATGATTTTATACTTAATGCTAGCTTTTGTTTAGTATTTTGCTTCTTGATTCGGGACTTATTTGTATGAACGAAAGTTATACTAATTAAGTTATAAACCAAGTTAAGATCAATATTGCTATGTTAAGCTAAGATTCTAGACTTGAACCTTGTGAACGAAAGTTACAATTATTAGAGTCAGAACTAAATCATTTCATCTAATTCTTGTTGCCGTAACTAGAATGAGGATTAGCCGTTTTAACATCTGGAATAACGCTGGCGTACTTTATTAAGCTTGTGTACGAAAGTGACAGTTTAACAAAGGAAACCTGTGATCTTTTCATGCGCAAAAGCGATGAACAAGTTAAGAACTGGTGGCAGGCAATCGATGAAATGATAGTTCTATGTAATAAGTAACTGGATGCATGAAACTATGATATGATTCAATTCCCAACAAGCTTCCGGATCTACCTCTGATTTGTTGCCTATTTACTTTTATGTTGTTTATTTATTTATTTAACTGTCAAACAATTTACCAAATCCTTCACTTCATTGTTTAATTAACTAAACTCAAGAATGGTATTTTTGCAACTCCCTGTGGATTCGACTATACCCGACTATACTGCAATTGGATCCCTTGTGGATTTGAAAGCCGTAAAGAAGGATATATTATTTTAAATGACTGAGAGTTCAAATTAAGCTTTCAACTGGAAAGTGCAAATAGGCTTCTAACAAAAGCCTTGAACAACATGTAAATTTGGCTTTCATCAAAATTGGCGCCGTTACCGGGGAGTTGCGTCAAAATTACATAGCTTGAGTTTTGGTTGATTAAACAATTATGAATATTTGTAAAATACTGTATAGTTTTTATTTTGATTATTTTGTGAACTCTTGTTCTAATCTTATTGGCTAGTGTAAATTCTCTTTAGCTCTTGCGAGGTAAGGCTTCTAAAGATCAATTGTTATTTGACCCTGAAATTGAAGCTACTACTCGGAAACTCAATAGTAAAACAAGGAAAAAACTAGCCAAACAAAGACAAGAACAAGAATCAACATCTTCATCTTTAGAAAGCATCCAGCTAGAAACAATGGCTGATAACACTAGAGCTGGAGACAACACGGGAGTTGGCGCCAATACAGGAGCCAGTGATAATAGGGGTTTCATAAACTTCACCCCTAGGAACATTATTAGAATGAGCAGAACCACTGGAGCTCAACGATCACCTCAGATGCAACCTGGTCTGGTACAATTATTGTATGCTAACCCGTTTGCAGGTTTGGATCATGAGGATCCTTATGCTCATTTGACAAAGTTTTACAAACTCTGTTGGATTGCGGGAATGTCGGAAGCTGACGAAGAATCTATCTTTTTGAGGATGTTTCCCCTGACACTGATTGGAAAAGCTAAGGAGTGGTTGCTACACCAACCACAACATGTCTTGTCAAACTGGGATCAACTGGAAGAGAAGTTCTGTGCGAGGTATTTTTCTCAATCCAAATTTATGGATTTAAAAACTGCAATTTCTACTTTTGTGCAGGCACCCGGAGAAAGTCTCTGTGAGGCCTGGGAGAGGTATAAATCCATGTTGAGGAAATGCCCCAATCACGAGTTCGACGCACGAACACAAATTCATATCTTCAGAAACGGACTCCAACAACAGCACAAACTTATGCTTGATGCTGCAGCTGGTGGACAGGTAATGTCCAAAACACCCGAAGAAGCAATCTTCATCACTGATTCCATGGCCTTGACGGACCAACAAGGCCAATACCACAGAGGACCCAAAAGAGGAGGAATGCTTGAACTAGGAACAGACGATGCAATACTTGCTCAAAACAAGCAACTCCAACAACAAATAGATGAGGTGAAGAGGACCTTAAGCAAGCTGCCGAAGCAAATCAGAGAAGCTCGAGATTCCAAAATGCAGCAGGTATTTCAATGTAATATTTGTAATGGTGATCACCCGTCTACTTGTTGTAGTTTTAGGGAAGAAAAATTCCATTATTTGGACAACCAGCAAAGGCCGCCCTACCAGAATAATTTCCAAAAAGGGCCAAACCAACAGAACTTTCAGCCATGGAGGCAAGAGGCAGGACCTTCATTCAATAAAGCTCCGCAATAGCCATACCAACCACCCCGCCCATATCAGAATCAGCCACCGGTGTATCCAAACTCCAAGATAGAGGAGACATGGAATCAGTTTATGCAACAAACGATGATCAATCAAAAGAACAATGAAGCCACTATTAGGAGTTTGGAACTACAACTCGGACAGCTGGCCACTGATAAGGCGGATTTGAAGAACAGTAGTGCTACACGTACACCCCAAATGATACACCATACATACACCCGTATTATAATACATTGACCCCACAAAATAACCGCTCATCCCCCGTGCCTCTCCCACTCACATCAACAGGCGCGTGAGGCCACACTTCGCGCTTCCACTTCGACTTCTTTCGAATTCGCATAAACCCCTTCGTTTCAGAGAAACCCCTTCGTTTCCTTCACTCTATCCAAACCATTCATTCTCTTCACCCTCTCTGTTTTACATCGCCTTCCACCTTCCCTCCATCCTTTGCGATTTTCATCCTTCTACTCTCCATACCAACTGTTCCTGTGATTACGCACCCGAATAACAGAGAATAACACAATACATTGGTGAGTGCATCGAACTCACTTCGTTTGAAATGATTTTGCTTAATCGTTCACCTTCACCGTCCGTTTGAAATGATTTTGCTTAATTTTTGTACAGTATTCGTTTTAAACACTACACTTCGCTGTGTCCTCGAAAATGTTTGTGCACACACTACGTTAAACTTTGTGCAACGAGTGTGTGCGTTGCTTGTATCCCACGATAACATTTGCTCTAATA
>QANU01090734.1:0-18708 GCA_003254905.1 Nissolia schottii
GCTAATTGCAATTGTCAGGTCATTGAACTCCACAAACTTAGAGTCTATCACTCCCAATTTTCCTTTCCCAAATCTGGAGTGTTTACTCATATCCATCTTTTCAATTGTTCGTTTTATTTGAATTCCTTATTGTTTTGCCTACGCCGTGAAGATTGGGCCGAATTCCTCTAGAGGTTCATATCATGTCCATCATCGCCAATCAAGTGGGCTAACCTCCACTTGGTAAGAGGCGGGGGCTAGCCCTTGCGACGCAACCAAGCGTTGGACTTCTCTTCTTTATCTTATCTTTAGGTTTGACGTCAACCATTCTCTCTTTCTTTCATACTTTCTTTTCCTTCCTTGTGTCATTAACCTCATTAACTAACCCACCCTTTTGGGACTGGCGACGTAACACCATTGACCAATCCACCCTTTTGGGACTGGTGAGGGGCGTGTCTCTAAGACTTTGCCAAGAGAGGAACTTCCTAGCATATAACTACATACTTGTTTCCTAACGTTTCATTATGCTCTTTAAACATTAGGCGATTAACCTCTAGTTTTCTAGGGTTGCCCTAACGCCTATATGACAACCCGGTCCTCATGATACATGCTTTTTCATACAATAACAGGCATATACTCACTCATTGGATCCCTTAGAACCACCAAAGTCTCAATTCTTTCATGTTTCATTCGAATGTCTAGGGTTACATTCGAATGAAATCCCTACGAGTTCTTTCATTCGACTGAATTAGGGTTTCATTCGATTGAAATCCTCAGCATGCTTTCATTCGAATGCTATGGGAATTCAATCAATTGAAATCCTGAGATTTTCTTTCATTCGACTGAATTGGAATTCAATCGATTGAAAGCTTGAATTGTCTTTCATTCGATTGAAAATTCTCTTCAATCGATTGAAAGATGTAAAAATTGGTTCCCTGATGTAACATCCCGACTTTTTTCCTTCACTAAAACGTCGCATAATAAATAATTATGACTATATTAATGAGGAAAAGAGGAATTAAAAAATGAAATATTTTATCCCACTAATATTAGTTAAAAAGAGTAATTTGGCGATCTCGTGACGTCCGGTGGCGTTCGGGTCAAAATTAGGGTTTATTATAATTTAGACACGACTCAGAGGAGTTTGTAAAAGATATGAATGTGGAAATAAATTTAAGAAGATCTCAATAAAGAATTACGTATTAATCAGGAAAATTAATAGGTCACAACGGTATGTCCGGAATATTTTCAGGACGTCCGGACATAAATAATTAATGAGCGAACATGACCGAAAACACACTAAGGGTAAAATTGGAAAATAAGTATGGCCAAGGGACTAAAACCCTCACGGCAGCCCCTCAAGCCTGAAGCCGTCATACACAAAAACACCAAAGTTATTTCATTTCTTCTTCCTAAGTCTCTAAGACCCTAAGCTCCATAACCATCCAAGTTTACCTATCATTCTTTGTTTCCATCATTATCAATCACTCTTAAACTCACAAAGAGGACAAGCTAGCATCAAGGTTAGGAGGTTCTCTTCAAGTGGAAGCAAGAACACCAAGTTCCATAACCCTAAAAATCTCCATCATTTAGGTTTTATGCCTTCTTGATAAAGAAGACTTCAAGCAAGCAATCAAGCTTCAAGTTCATCCTTTTCCATCACCAACAAGCTCTTTAGGAAGTGGGTAACTCTAGTCCCTCACCTCTTGATGGTGGATGAGTGTTTATGTGTTTATATGATTATGTGCCTATGTATATGATTTAGTGATTTTATGATGAAATATGCTAGAAATGATGTTAGGATGTAGGAAGAGGATTCTGAAGGGTCTTGTGACCTGGATTAGATAGGATTATTATGTATAGAATATGTGTAAAACTCATGCAGGGTTCCATGGAAGCAAGGAGAGAAAAATGGAAGAAATGATGCATTCGGTTTTCAGTTTCGCCCAGTGACCGCTGAGCGGCCTCTGGTTCCGCTGAGCGGACCACGTGAACTCCAGAGCGCTGAGCGGGAAGCGGTTACCGCTGAGCGGTCTGCAGGCCACGTGAAAAGTCTGAAAAGATATTTTCTTAAAGGATAAAAGTCGGTGGAGATATTTTAAAAAGCTGTCAGAACGTTGAGCGAAAGGATTCTTACCGCTGAGCGATAAGAACTCCTATCGCTGAGTGAAGCTGTATTCAGCGCTGAGCGCTATAGCTCAAACCACTGAGCGGACCACAGTTTTCGCTGAGCGGATTGAGACCAGAATGGTTCATGGAACTCCTCTTGAGGCACATAATCTGCTGTTTGATGCCGTAGATATGACTGATAATTGAAATGTACGCAATTCATGCTGTATGTGAATATAAGTGAATATGTGAAGTATATGCTGGAGATGAATCTGTGAATGATGTGTAGTCTGTGAGATAATCTGTAGTTCCTCATGCATTCATGTTACCCCAAGTCAAAGGATTAGAAGTAAATCTGAGATAAATAAAGATTTTGAAACGAAACATAGGAAACAAGATATAACATGCTGCAGGTATGAAGCTGCTGAAAATGCTGAAAAGGGCCAATGCCCAATGCTGCTGAAAAGGCTATATGCCACATGCTGAAAAGGCCGTGATCACGTGAGCCACATTATGATCCCACTTCAGGAGGTCAAGGCATCCTGAATGTAGAAGCCCGCCACAGGTGGTGTCAATATGGCATACCTGGAGGTGTGCGATTACCACGCCTTTGCATTGTCAAAAGGGGGCAAGCCTAGGTGGGGGTACAATATCCACCCACTGTCGAGGGGTCCCGAGGGGGCACACGGCAGGTGGAAGCCCACCGCAGGAAGGTCTAGACAGTGTCGGCCTACACTGAGGGTGCGAGGTTATTCCGTCATACAAGTGTCAACAGAGGACATTACTATGGTGGGAATAACACATATTCCAAAGCAGGTTATGCTGTTATGCAGGTTTATCCTGTCATATTCTGTTACGTACATGTACATTCTGTTAGGTATAATTATTCTGATGATTCCGTCATGTTTATGCTGATGACTATGTGATGCATACTCTGATGATTCTGTTGTACTGAATGAATTCTGAATGTATTCTGTTATGCATTTTGAGTATTCTGAATGTATAGTCTGCTGTTATGTCAGTACCGTCAAGAGCACGCTCGATACGGTTATGTATATCCACGAAATGTTAATCAGCACGAGAATGTAGTAAGCAAGAGTAGTTCCCATGTCACATAGTAATGTAGATAAAGCCGTTCAGATAGGCCAGATAATAAATAGTAGGCTGTTTAGTATGTATGTTCACTAGAGATGTCTGAGCGGCCTGAAGTCTGACATAATCTGATATGAGACTCAGGAACTAAAGTTACTTCCACTGAGAACCTACCGTTCTCATCCCCCACTGTTTTATGACTCCAGGTACCGAAGATGTTTCATATTTTGTGAATACTGATAAGCCGCCGCAGCACCATGAGCGGCCAAGACAGTAGATGAACTTAGAGAGCTGGATGCCAGGATGGTTGCCAAAGGCCTACTGAGTAGTATTCCAGTAGCCTTGTATTTTGATGTTATATATTCTGGATTCTGTAGATGATATTTCAGTTTATGTACATGTTATATGTA
The DNA here is from genome assembly GCA_003254905.1 of Nissolia schottii. Classification (NCBI taxonomy): domain Eukaryota; kingdom Viridiplantae; phylum Streptophyta; class Magnoliopsida; order Fabales; family Fabaceae; genus Nissolia; species Nissolia schottii. The sequence continues at coordinate 3,591 of QANU01090734.1, forward strand.
GCTTACTTATTGTATAGACAACTATGTGACAGATCTGATGGACCACATGAATGTATAATCAATGCTTTATTAATATGCTATCATACGCTTTGTTATATTATTCTTTTTGACGCATGGCTCTATTTTAGTATTTATCCCATGTAAATGAAAAGGTTTAAAATTGGTCCTTACTTTCTTAATCCACTATTTTCAAAAGATAGCTATGGACTAAAGTATTCCGACCGAGTAGACAACAACCTAGTGAGCATTGTTTACTGCGTACGGGTAAACAGTTAGCTAGGGTGTTTCACCTGAGACCTCAGTTCTCATTTTCCCCATAAACCTACTGTTCCTAGGGTTCCAATCAGTACAGTTATGCATTTCATTTATCAAAATCTCCCAAAACCCTTTTTACCCTAAAATTTCCCAAATTCCTACTTAACACTTTTACAGTCAAACATGCATAATAACACATATACAGGTAAAAATTAAACCACATAGACAGTGGGCTTAGAGTTACCCACCTCCGATGGAAATTCCGCTTTTATAGCCTTGATGCTGGTAACCTCCTGGTTGCAACGGCGTGCTCCGGCGATTTTTCTTAGACTCCGGCAAGAAACCGAGATGTATCGGAACGGGACTGGTGTTTGTTAAAATGATTGAAAGTAGCGTAAATTTTCTGAAAGTTACGTGGCTATTTATAGCCACGTACTGTGCCTTTTCCCTTTTCTTTTTCCTTATTCTTCTTTCTTCTACTGTTGTTGTTAATTTTATTATTATATATTTATTTATTATATAAATATCTCCAGAAGAGATAAGAAACCTTACTTGGTCTGGCTCCGATTTTATTTGATCGCGTTTTGTTAAAAATGTCTCACACCCAGTTGCCCTAAAAATATTCCGGACATACCGTCGTGATCCATTAATTTTCCCCTTCCATCTGGGAGCATTTTTTCAGGGATCTTGGACTTTCTTACCGAGTCAAGAAATTCCACGGGTGTTTTTCGGTATCTGAAACAATTCCTGCTCGAGCCGAAACTCACCCGATGGCTCTGGAAAATTTACGGGACAACAAAACCTAACCCGTATCCCTAAATCCCTGGGGTTTGGAGGTTTAATTATTCCACCCTCGCTTTCTCCACGTCTCCTGGCCATTCTCGGCAGAGTAGTCGACGGGTTTTCCGTACAGGAGGATTCGGGATGTTACATACGTCGCAAACAATGTTCACTAGGTTGCTATCTGCTTTGGTTGGGGTTACTTTTAGCCCCTAGTTTTACACTTGAAAATAGTTCTTACTTGAAAATATGGACCGTTTTGAAAACTTTTCCTTTTCATTGCTAATTTATAAACTATGAGCCATGTGTGGTGAAAAGGACATATGTATACAAACGATAGAAGCTCGAAGGATTTAAGTGATAATTAATACCACACCTATTATATATATACAATTACCAATACAAAGGTCCAACACACAGTCATACATTTGCTTACTAATATACATACTACATGAAATTCACATAAGAGTCAATGACCTATCTAGACCATACACAAAACAGGTATTTCTCTACTACGTAAGTAAACGTCTTGCTGCCCCTTTGAAGTCGTTCTACTGTGGACCGTCCACCACTTCACAATGCGTTTCTATCATCATTGATCTTTGGGTGTGCACCTAGAACCATAAGCGGGGGTGAGAACATTGCGCTCTCAGTGGGAACTCTTGGCGGACGTAACTAATTTATTTGCGCTCCAATTTATGATTCTGCCGCTCAGGGATCTCTAGGTGTCACAATTATACTACAGTCCTACTTATTATTATTTGTTCTAGTCCTGAGAAGCTTTCCTACTTTACTAGGTGATCGAGGGAATCTAATCTTACTTTACCTAATTATAGGTTCTCGCGTTTTCTATCCCTCGTCGTCTGGGTATCGTGTCCTCTGATCACGTACCCACGCGCCTATACTCTATGGGACAATCTCGTGATACTACATTACTCGATATGTCCCAACCCAAATATACACACATATATATTCACATACATAACCATCCATCACATAACGCATGCTTGCTGACTTCTCTCACACGTTCTACCAGGCTCTCCTGGGGATTTCTGTCTATCTCTCATATGTTCTGCCAGGCTCTCTTAGGGATTTCTTTCTATCTCTCATAAGGTCTGCCAGGGTGTAACATCCCGCTCTTTTCTTAGTAAGAATTTTGCCGAATAACTGCTCATAGTACTTTGGGCAAGAGTAAATGTGTGGAAGTCTGTAGGAATTATTCTGTTGGGTTTTGGGCAAGTTTGATGACAATCAAATGATTTCTACTGATCCTCAGAATCGAATGATGAGATTAAACGGATCGTTAGACAGAGTTCTGCAGAGTTTCAGACGATTCCGCAGACCCTAAAACGGCTCCGTTTAGCGTGTAAAATTGAGCAGAGAGCCCAAAGTCTCTGGGAACCCCATCGGTACCAGGGAAAAATCCTAGACACCTTAGGATAGTCCCCAGACCCTATTGGGCTGTTTGGGAAAGAACGAAACCGCGAGCCGAACGGTTGTCGGCAGACATAAGAGCGTAGAAACGGGTCAAAGGTATCTGTGAAAAATACTCTCCAGAGGAAAATTCACAAACACCTTCTAAGATTAATATTCCTAGGTAGATGGAAATTAGAGGATCGCGACGGTACAAGCAGAATATTTTTCGGACGACCGTGCACGACGCACCGACACTGCGAGCGATAAAACACGAGCGAAGCGAAATCGGGAGAAAGTGAAATTTTGGGCAGCCTGATAAGTGCCTAATTTACGTAATTCTTGCTAATTAAAATGGCACTTATCCGTTTATGTTTCAACATAATACCTAAATAAATCTTTATGTTTTGTAGGTTTTATTATATATTTTGGAAGAAGGATACAAACCAAGAAATGAAGATTAATCCCTAGAAAAATGGAGCAAGAGGAAAAGAGGACAAAAGAGCAAAAAGGACGCAAGCAAACAAAGAAGCGCTCAGCGGATGGAATAAAGCGCTCAGCGGTTTAGGAGAAAACGCTCAGCAAACAAGACTCACCGCTGAGCGGTGTAATTTCTAGAAGCCGAGCCACCATCTTTGACTCCGCATTTAATGCACCAGCCTGGCGCCACCTCAAACCGCCACCGCCATTAATGAAGCCGCGTCCGCCCACCAAAGTTGACATCACCGCTCAGCGGTGGTGCACTAACCGCTGAGCAGTGCAACCCTAAAAACGCCTATAAATAGGGGTAGGCCGAGGCAATTGAGATCCATCCTTCATCCCCCCTCCTTTACTGCTATTTTTACCCATTCTCTTCCATTTCCTATACTTTCTTAAGCTAGGGTTAGGTAAGAAATTAGGGTTTAGAAGCTTTTCCTTAACGGAAGTGCTGCCGGATTGTCAACGGTTGTGAACCGTGGTGGAGGTGTGGAGGCATTTCACCACTCTTATCAACCAACCATTGCTCTAAACCCTTGTAAGTTGTAATCTATCCATGATAATGGATAGCTAACTTCTTTCTTGTTGGGGTTTGATGCGTTGTATTGCTTTCATGTATCTGTCTTAATTCTTAAGTATGATTCTATGAAGTTCTATGGTTTTTATGATTGATCTTGTACCTAATGCTAACTTTTGTTTAGTCCTTTGATTCCTAACTTGAGATTTACTTGTTTGAGTGAAAGCTATCCTAAGTAAGTTACAAACCAAGTTAAGATCAATCTTGCTATTCTTAAAGTTTGATTTAAGTTTAAATGTTGTGGACGAAAGTTATCATCATTTAATCTGACCTAGATCAATTCATTTAGTTCTTAACCGCCATAACTGGAAACCAAGAACTAATCGCTTTAACACCTGCTTTAACTTCAAGGTACTTTATTAAATTTGTGCAAGACATTGACAACTTAATAAAGGAATTTGTGATCTTAACATGCTTGAGAAAGATGATTAAGTTAAGAGCTGGTGGCGATAAAATCAAATGAACTCATAGATCATATTAACTGAGTTATTGGATACATTAAAAGTAATATTGCAACTCAAATCCCAACATATTTCTCTACCTACCTAAACTTAAGTCCATTAATCGTTTTATATTTATTTTATCATTTTCTTTATTAAATTTACTCAATCAAATCATTCACCTTTTACAAGCTTAACGTAGCATCAATCAAAGACTATCGTTTTAATCACAATCTCTGTGGATACGATAATACCCGACTTTACTACAATTGGATCCCTCGAGGATCTGAAAGCTTTAAAAAGGATATTTTAAATTAACGAGAGTACAAACCCATTGCGGTAAAAAGCTTTCATCACAGCCCACGTGAGAGAAATCAGCTGCAAGGAAAATAATTTTTTAATCAAAACACTATTCATGATGTGACATTTCCATTATCTTCCAAAATTAATTAATTATAAAAGAAATTAAAAAGGGGATTTTGGTAATTATGCTTAGGGGCAAAATTGTAATTATGGAAGGCAGATTTTTGCCTATAAATAGCCAGCCATAACCAGAAAAAAATGAGAAAATTCATAACCTAGGGGAAACTCTGTCTGTTTGCCCCGAGACTCTCTGCAGAAACTCTGCCGGAAAGCTTGGATCGCGCCCTAAGCTCGAAGGACGACTCTCGCCTTTCTTCCACCACCGAACAGCCTTCCACTAAGTGGGTAACTCTAGTTTACTCACCTCTTGAGTGGATGTATGTGTTTATGTGTGTGTGTGTCTATGTTTTGATGTTTGTATGCATGCTTAATTAGTTTAGATGCTTGGTTAGGATAGGGAGATGATTCTGAAGGGTCCTGTGACCTGGACTAGATAGGATTTTTATGTGTGGAATATGTGTGAAAAGCTCAAGAAGCATCCATGAGAAAAGAGGAAAAGAAAGCAAGAAAAAAAACCAAGTATTCGGTTTCAGGTTCGCCAGTGACCGCTGAGCGGCCTCATGAACCGCTGAGCGGAAGCATGAACCGCTGAGCGACACTTTAAAACCGCTGAGCGATATTTTCCTAACCGCTGAGCGATACTTTGAAACCGCTGAGCTATGTGAACAAAAAATATTTTTGACACGTGGCCCAGACCGCTAAGCGAACGCAAGGTACCGCTGAGCGGTCTGAGACCCAAAGTGTTCATGGAAGCTATTTTGAGGCACATAGTCTAACTCTCACTGCTGTAACTATAATTTGTAACTGAAATATGTGAAGTATGTGCATTCCATGCATTTTATGATAAGGAAAGTTAAAGAATTAGAAGTAATTATGAGATAAGTAAAGATTATGAAATGAACAATAGGAAACAAGTCATATCATGCTGCAGGCACTGAAAAGAGAAACAAATGATGAAATGCTGTACAGAAAGAAATGCTGAAAATTCTGAGGTCGTGATCACGAGATGCCAAGTAATGATCCCACTTCAGGAGGTCAGAGGGACATCCTGAATGTGGAAGCCCGCCACAGGTGGTGTCGATATGGCATACCTGGAGGTGTGCGGTTATCACGCCTAGCAGGGTCGAAAGAGGGCAATGCTAGGTGGGGGTACAATATCCACCCACTGCCGGGGGGCCAGAGAGGGCACACGGCAGGTGGAAGCCCACCGCAGGAAGGTCAAAAGAAGGCCTACACTGGGGGTGCAAGGTTATTCCGTCATAATAGTGTCGGAAGAGGGCACTATTATGGTGGGAATAACATATATTTCAAAAACAGTTTCATTCTGCTGTGCATGAATATCTATAATGTATGTAACTGCTGATATGTAATTACCGTCAAGAGAACGCTCGAGACGGCTATGTATGTACACGTAATGTTAATAAGCACGAGAACGTAGTAAGCAAGAGTAGTTCCCCTATCACTTAGTAACGTAGATAAAGCCGTTCAGAACCTTAGGCTAGATAAAAATCAGTAGGATGTTAGTATGTATGCACACTTAGAAATCTCTGAGCGGCCTGAAGTCCGACCTAATGTAACGCAAGATACAGGTGCTAGAGTTATTTCCACTGAGAACCTACCGTTCTTACTCCCGCTGCCTTATGACTTCAGGAACCTATGATGACTCGTATTTCAAGGATGCTGACGAGGCGCCCGAGGAGCCGTGAACGGTTGTGACAGGGTATGGACCGGAGATAGCTGGATGCTGGGATTTTTTATCAAAGGCATGCTGAGTAGTGTTCCAGTAGCCCTTGCATTTTAATACTATGTAGTTGGATTATGTATATGGTACTTTTGGATTATGTATATGTTATGTGTACTTTACTTATTGTAAGTATAACTATGTGACTTTGTATGATGGACCAACTGAATGTATATTCCATGCTTTACTATTGTTCGACGGTTATCCACTAAGCCTAAGGGCTTTACCGCTTGTTATATTTGTTCTTTCTGACACGTGGCTCTATTTTAGTAATTAATCAATGCAAATGAAAAGTTTAAAAATTGGCCCTTATTTTCATAAACAATTACTTTCGAAAGATAACAACGGACTAAGGTATTCCAACCAGGTAGTAAACAACCTAGTGAGCTTTGCGTACGACTTAAGCGTATGCAGTTAGCTAGGGTGTTTCACAGGGTCTGTCATAAGTTTTGCCAGGCTCTCCTGGGGATTCTGTCTGTCTGTCATAGGTTTTACCAGGCTCTCCTGGGATTCTGTCTGTCTTTCATAGGTTTTGCCAGGCTCTCCTGGGATTCTGTCTGTCTTTCATAGGTTTTGCCAGGCTCTCCTGGGGATTCTGTCTGTCTGGCCACACCTCCTCGTACACCTCGGGACCGTCGTCCCCATGGCGGTGTACGACCTAACCTTTTATGTCTGTTCTTCGAGGCAAACAAGACTCCACCCCTCTGGGTGGCGAGGGGCGGCCCTGACGGCGTAACCGGAAGTGGACTTAACCATACCTCTTCGTACACCTTGGGACTCTTTCCCTGGTGGTGTACGACCTAACCTTTTCTGTCTGTTCCTCGAGCCAACATGACTCCACCCCTTACTAGGTGGTGAGGGGCCGCCCTGACGGCGTAACTGGAAGCGGACCATAACTCTTACACATCTTGTCAGGCTCTCCTGACGGGAAAGGTTTGTCTCTCTTACTCGTCTGTCAGGTTCTCCTAATGGAAAATGTCTGTCTCTGTGTTTCTGATATAATTCTTCTGAACTCACAACTAGGAACATACCTCTCAAGATCTAAACTCGTTTCCTATGTTCAATTATGAGCTTGTCATAGTTAGGTGATAATTTCTCTAGTTATCTACAATCGTCCTAAGCCTTAATGACGACCAAGTCCTCATGATGCATGAAACACCCCTAGCTAACTGTTTACTCGTACGTAGTAAACAATGCTCACTAGGTTGTTTTCTTCTTTGGTTGGGTTACTTTTAGCCCCTACTTTTAGGCTGAAAAATATATTTCTTACTTGAAAATATGGACCATTTTAAAAATTATTCTGTTACTGTATCGGTTTGCAAATTAGGAGCCGTGTGTAACAAGGAAACATATATATATGCAAGGGCTAACGAGCCTGTCAGTTAAGTTAGTGACAAGCTGGAGAAATATAAATATACATATAAGCACAATTCAAGGTCCAACAGATAATTACACATTGCTTATTAATAGATAATGATACAAACAATTAACAATAGTCATAGATCATAGTATAGAATATCTATCAACCTATTGCAGACGTCTTCACTTGGCTTCGGCCGGTAATCACCCTGTTGCGGTCGTTCGTCGATCCCTTCGCTCTGTACACCTGGACCCATAAGGAGTGGGGGTGAGAACACTTCGTTCTTAGTGGGAGTCTCGTCGTGTCATCTATCGTTCATTACTCCATTATCTTCCAGGCCACCCAGGAGATCTCTACGTGTCATGCATACTAAAATCCTACTGGTTATTGTCTTTGTCTAGATCCTGAATGGCTTTATCTACTTTACTAGGTGATTGGATTACTAATCTTGTCATTACTTAGGCTTCGTGCTCATTAACATGTCGTTACTGCTAAAGATATAATAGTCGTCTTGGGACGCTCCCTTGACGATACATAATGCATAAACCTATATAAACACATACATACTTGCATACATACTGGCATACATACATACATACATACATTCATGCCTTTGCTCATACATATAAATACATAGTGCATGGGGGAACTCTGGGGATCTCTTACGCATACCGGCTTACCCGGGTTAGCGTCCTTCTTAGTCCTTCGCACCTTTGTAGCCGTGGCCTCGGAGTACAACCTCTATTTGCCATTATTGTATCGATCCGGCGGCGCTCTTTACCGATGTGGTAGCTAACCACGTAAGGCTCATAGGAGGTAAACATCGATTACAATTAGTGCAACCATCCCCGGTGGAATGGCGAGGGATCAGACCTATGAATGATCAGGCGTGGACGCGCTTAGATGGGCCTATGACTCGATCCAGTTTCATTTTCCTCTTTTAGTGGGGCCCATTAGTCTCATTTCATTCATGCAGGCCTATGGCTGTTTTTCATAGCTGGGCCTATGCCCGTTTCTTATCGTGATCAGGTCTCTCTACCTGCGTTGCTTATGACTAATCCATCTTGTTGAATTGGCGAGGGGCGTGTCTGTAAGACTTTGCTAAGAGAATAGGGATTTCCTAGCCATATAACTACTGACTCTGGCTAAGGCCGTCCGAATCCATGGTAATTCGTCGCCTCTGCTCTACTTTTATTCCATAGGGTTCAATTATGATCTTCGTTAAGTTTTTGCGTGAACTTCTAGCTATCTAAAGTCCTCCTAACTCCTACGACGACCCTACCTCATGATGCATGCTTAAACACATAGATATGGCCTAACCTTACTCACTGGATCCCTTAGAAACCTTAAACTCCCAACTCTGCCAGGTTTCATTCGAATACTAGCTGGGGTATTCGAATGAAATCCCTCGGAGTCCTTTGATTCGATTGGAATAGGCTTTCATTCGACTGCATTCCCTCGACATTCTTTCATTCGAATACGAGGGGATTCATTCGATTGAATTCCTAAAAATTCGTCTCATTCGACTACTGAGGAACTCATTCGAAGGAAAACTCATTTCGGGCTTTCATTCGACTGAATTCCTTCAGTATTCGAATGCTGGCTGGAAAAATCGCCTCCCGCGACTCCAGTTCATAAATTATCACTGTTTCTAGGGTTCCAAGTAGTACCGTTATGCATCTCATTTATCAAAATTACCAAAAACCCCTTTGACCCTGATTTCCCCAAAAATACTACTTAACATTTTTACAGTCAGATATTTGAGATAACACCTAAACAGTCAAATAATTAACCACATAGATAGTGGGCTAAGAGTTACCCACATCAAACGACGATTCTGCTTCGGTAGCTTTGTTGTGCCAATTTTTCTCTTCACCATGGCATGCTCCACGAATTTTTCTGAAGTCCAGTAGCGCTTCCGCGATGTGCACGAATGTGACTGAAATTTGTAGAAGCTGAAAGAGAAACGTAATATTTTCCTTCTGAAGGAATGGCTATTTATAGCCATGCTATTTTCTATTTTCTTTTTCCTTTTCTATTTTTCTTTTCTCTGTTTTCTATTCTTAATAATAATAATATTATTATTATATTATTATTATTATTATAATATTATATTTAGTAAATATCTTAGATTAAGGTTTCCTAGGCTTTTTGGGTCAGTTCTACTCCCAGGTTGTCCAAAAATACACCAGACATACCGCCGCGATCTACTAGTTCTCCCGGTCATACTGGTATGTCAGGTTAAGGTATTTGTGAACTTTTCTCCGTGCGAGTATGTTTCACAGCTACCTTTGGGTCCTGACGGGACTTCCGGTGTTGGCCAAAATTTAACCCAATACTCGCACCACCTCTGTGAGCTTACAAGACCTGTATTTGGACTGGTAGTCTGGATTAAACTCATTAATAATGAATTTCCAGTCTAAATAACCGTCTTGCAACCACTTTTAATTACGCGAATTTGTTAATTCCGCGAAATCTTTGTAAGGGGGAAATATGGGATGTTACATTCTATCCCCCTTACTGGAATTTCGCCCCGAAATTCTGGTGTGCTTTTCCACTAAAGCTTTTACCTATCGTCATTCTATCCCAATTGCTCCCTAAGCCTTTTCTGACTACACTTCCTCAAAACTTAGTCCCTTAAACTCTTATTTTCCCCCCAGAATGTACCTGGGAACTCCCACGCTCCTACCCGTTATTTGGATTCTCTCGTCTCTTCCCACACCTTCAGAACTTATTTCCGTAATGTTGGAAAAGGTCGCCCGCCCCTCTAGTTCTGCGGGACGCTTCCCTCGCTTGGCCCTCTTCCTTCTGTCTCCCTCACTACTTGCTGTAGTCAGATCTCTTGCTGACCTCTCCAAAATATTGCATTTGTTCACCCTCATCGCATAGTCACCCACGTCCACGTGAATGACGAATGCCTGCACCTCAAGCTTTCAACCTCTAAAAGAGTCCGTACCCTGTTTCAATATGCGAAATCCTTGCTAAGGGAAAAGTGGGATGTCACATTCCACCCCCCTTAGAAAAATTTCGCCCTCAAAATTTAGAGGTAGTGAGAATTCGTACCGCTAGAACCATCCAGGGTAACCCTTCTCACATCGTCTTCCATTTACCCTTCTTGTCTCCACGAGTTTCCAAGCTCTCCACGTGCGTCCCAGTGTGTCTGCTCAGCTCTTCCAACCTGGTTGCGCATTCCCCAATTGACATTTCTCCTTGGGGTAGCCCCTAGACTCCGCTTCACCTTGGGTCTTGAGGTTCCTCGAGAAGCATACGTTGGCATTGAGGTTTTGCATTAACTCCAGGCAGGGGCAACTCCACTTACCCTAGGAGGGGTCTAACCATGTTCCACCACGCTTCCACTACGCTCTTCAATCTCCTTAGTGGTGAAGCAGATTTTCTAGGCATCAGGGTAGGGAATCTCCTTGAAAATTTGTCTTAACTCCATGAATCAGGCGCTCATTTGTCTTGGTTCCATAACCTCTCTCATGGATTGTTAATCCTAAAGGTCATCTTATCATTTGCTAATGGTCATCTCTAAATGATTTCTAGTTTTCCTTTTATGTGCTAGTCTGATCTGGCCACAAGGTTTATCAAAGCATCCACTTATTTATTTTCTTGCACATACTTTAGATTGGATTTCCTCCTACTATTTCCAAGATTCCTCTAGCTTCCGTCTTACTCCCAATCCTCCTAGGCTTTATAATCTCTAGGTGCCAAGGGTTTCCCCCTTACTATGGTATGGCTATTCCTCACAATCCTTCCTATACTCCCTTGAGGCTCCTCTAACTAGTTTTACCGGATCACCTCCTTGCATCAGAAACATCTTCCACTGTATTAACCCTTCCTCCGGATGGCTCTAACCATCATTTTCCTATTATTTCCACCCTATGGGATTCCTGGGGTGAGGATTTTGGTTGAGGATCCCAGTTCAAAGGACGTGTCCTAAGGGGAATCATCTGTCTGTTCGTAGCATTTCAACTTATGGCGAAGGCAAGGGTACACTAAATCTATAAGATTTCTAACGGTTTTTTTTCCATTATCGAGCTTCCCACTATCTCCGTACGTATGATTTACTTCGTGCTCTGTCTGACTCCTACGTCACTCCCTACTGCTTCTAAATTTAGGCGAGACAATCTAATTTGGCCCTTAAGTTTTATGGGGTTTTCACTTGTCCTTGTTATACAAAATTTGTGGTTTCTTATGTTCTTCCCTAAACTCGCTAGGGCCCCTATTACAATTCCTTTCGAACTACTGTTCCATCTTCAAACTATACCTCCCTTTTGACCTCTGCTTTTCCCTGATTCACCTTTTCTCTTTACCTAGAATCGGATGCTTCCTACTGATCTCTTAGGTATTTGGGAATCTCATTTCGGTCTTAAGGAGTATCTTTTTAAAATTCTAATTTATAAAATTTATTAAGTTTGATTTCCCTATCAAATGCAAGGGTACATCTTGCATCATGGTTCAAATTTTCAAAGGCGAAGGCTTGATCTGCGTGAAGCGCCGAAGTAGGAGAATCGAGATCTTACTCCATCGGAATAGGTTGACGAGGTCAACTAGGATCTATTGGAACGGGATGGCATGGCTCGTTCAAAAGAATAGAACGTTCAATCTTGAACCAAAAATCTTCCATAGGGAAAGTCAAAGATTTGCAGGAACACGAATTTGAAATAGTGTAAAGGCTCAGGCCTTTTTCCAAAGGATCTCTTGCTGAAGTGGACATATAGGCATAGAGGAGTGTTTTACCGAGGATAGGAACAAAGGATTTTCCAAAGAAATCTTCTGCTGGATGGATGGATGCATGTGCGTGGGAGTACTTTAATTGAGGGAATGAACAAAGGGCTTCCCATGGTTAGGGGTTCATTTTCCGAACGATCCATTCTCTTCCAATGAGTAACGGTCTAATAGCAGGGAGACACTTAGCAGAAGGCCAAGTTACTCAAGAATAAGATTTACAGAGTCCACTCTGCACTAGCTATCAAGCCCTGAATACACTTAACAAGACACAGAGTTAGCTAGGCTCTATGTTCCTGAAAAACACAACAGTTGAATGAAAGCAAAGTGATAGAGTGCATTATGCCACACTACTCCTTATCTTAAAAGACAAGACTTAGTGCATGGCGAACTGATTCTGAGTATGCACAAGAAACAAGAACAGATCAGCGTTCTGGTACCACTGATTTATGCACTTCGATCTTATACCCAAAGGTGCTATACCTAAACACCGTGCAAGCTGATAATAAGACATGATCGGAAGTGCAGATAAGCTCAGTCCTCAGGCTCTATTGGACCAAACTGCTTTGATACCAAATGAAACACCCTTAGCTAACTGTTTACCCGTACATAGTAAACAATGCTCACTAGGTTGTTTTCTTCTTTGGTTGGGTTACTTTTAGCCCCTACTTTTAGGCTGAAAAATATATTTCTTACTTGAAAATATGGACCATTTTGAAAATTATTTTGTTACTGTATCGGTTTGCAAATTAGGAGCCGTGTGTGAACAAGGAAACATATATATATATGCAAAGGCTAACGAACCTGTCAGTTACGGTAGTGACAAGCTGGAGAAATATAAATATACATATAAGCACAATTCAAGGTCCAACAGATAATTACACATTGCTTATTAATAGATAATGATACAAACAATTAACAATAGTCATAGATCATAGTACAGAATATCTATCAACCTATTGCTGACGTCTTCACTTGGCTTCAGCCGGTAATCACCCTGTTGCGGTCGTTCATCGATCCCTTCGCTCTGTACACCTGGACCCATAAGGAGTGGGGGTGAGAACACTTCGTTCTTAGTGGGAGTCTCGTCGTGTCATCTATCGTTCATTACTCCATTATCTTCCAGGCCACCCAGGAGATCTCTACGTGTCATGCATACTAAAATCCTACTGGTTATTGTCTTTTTCTAGATCCTGAATGGCTTTATCTACTTTACTAGGTGATTGGATAACTAATCTTGTCATTACTTAGGCTTCATGCTCATTAACATGTCGTTATTGCTAAAGACATAATAGTCGTCCTTCCCGGGTTAGCGTCCTTCTTAGTCCTTCGCACCTTTGTAGCCGTGGCCTCGGACTACAACCTCTATTTGCCACTATTGTATCGACCCGGCAGTGCTCTTTACCGGTGTGGTAGCTAACCACGTAAGGCTCATAGGAGGTAAACATCGATTACAATTAGTGCAACCATCCCCTGTGGAATGGCGAGGGATCAGACCTATGAATAATCAGGCGTGGATGCGCTTAGATCGGCCCTATGACTCGATCCGATTTCATTTTCCTCTTTTAGTGGGGCCCCTTAGTCTCATTTCATTCATGCAGGCCTATGCCTATTTTTCATAGCTGGGCCTTTGCCCGTTTCTCATGTTGGTCTTGGCGACCAATACCCAAGAGGGGGGTGAATTGGGTATTTTAGAAATTATTCCAATTTCAACAAATATTACATTTTCATGCAATTAACGTTACTACGCAGCGGCATATAGCAATTAAATATGTAATATAAGCATGCTCAATTATGTTTGTAATAAAACAATAAGATCAACAGAGCAACTTATAAACAATTATCAACAGTTGCAATTCTTAAATATGCAAGAAAATAATATAAGTTTGCAATAAATAAAGAGATAGAGTTAGAGAGATTGCAAACAGTGATTTATCCTGGTTCGAACACCCTTGTGATCTACGTCCAGTCCCCAAGTGACTTGCTCAAGATTTCTCCACTATCATCAAGCTTCTAACTTAGGTGCTTGACAAACCTTTACATCCAAGAGCACTCCTCACACTTAGGATCCCCCACCTTTGTGTAGAAGCCTCAAGAACCAAACCTTAGGGATACCACACCCTAAGCAACTAGAGGGATACCTCACCCTCTTTACAAGAATTTGAGTAGAAAAAGAAACTCTCTCAACGAGTGGATAATACAAATTGAAGCACTATAGGTGTATTGATAATATATTTCTCTTTTTGCTCTTATGATGATGGAAAAAATTAATCCATTGATAGAATGAAGTATGAGGATGATGGGAATCAAAGGCTTGGCTAGAAATGAGAGTTTAATGGGTATTTATAGCCGTTACCCATTATTTTAATCAATTTTATCCATTGAAAAACTAGCCGTTTTTGGCTTCAGCATAATTCATTCGAATGACTGATGTAATATAGTCGTTGGGCCTCTAATGACAGAGTCATTCGAATGACCATTCTTGAGTCATTTGAATGGCTCATTCGAATGAATTATTCTTGAGTCATTCGAATGACTCAACAAAATGACTTGCTCTATAAATTTGTAGATCTTTCTCTTAGCTTTAAGTAGCAATTTGGCCCACCTCAATCGGAGTTCTGTAGCTCAAGATATCATCATTTTACTAATTGCTGTGCAAGTCACTTTGCTGAGCATGCCACTCATCCATTTTCTTATCTTTCTTGATTCCTAAGTTTGTCTAATTCATTTTACGTCCTGGAATCAATTAAAATCATTTAAGAGCATCATCCTAAGAGTTTAGAGAGAGATATATATCAATTTTCCTTTGACAAGAATACCTTAAGTCCTAAGAAACTATTTCCCTTTTTACCGTTTGCTTGGACTTGGTATTCTTCATGAATCCTATCTTCGGCATTACCATGTTCTTCATGGAATTGACA
>QANU01090750.1:0-12697 GCA_003254905.1 Nissolia schottii
CCCATTTTAAACTTTTCATTTGCATAGAATAATTACTAAAATAGAGCCATGCGTTGGAAAGAATAGATATAACAAAGCGGGTAATTAGTATGGTAATAGAGCATCCAATACATACATTGGTCTATCATAGCAGTCACATAGTTGTATATACAATAGATAAGATATACATCACATGTACAAAGCCAAAACATCAAATACATGATCCAGAATACATAATCTAACATCGAAATACAAGAGCTATGCCCTTGGCAAAAATCCTGGCATCTATCTCTCTTCAGCTCATGTCCTGTCACAACCGCTCATGGCTCTGCTGGCGGCTCATCAGCATCCTCAAAGTAGGACTCATCATCAGTACCTGAAGTCATAAGGCAGTGGGAATGAGAACGGTAGGTTCTCAGTGGAAATAACTTTAGTTCCTGAGTCTCGTCTCATATTAGGTCGGACTTCAGGCCGCTCAGAGATTTCTAAGTGAACATGTATACTAAACATCCTACTGATTATTATTATCTGGCCTAAGTTCTGAACGGATTTATCTACATTACTATGTGACATGGGAACTTCTCTTGTTTACTACGTTCTCGTGCTTGTTAACATTTCGTTTACATATCTATCCGTCTCGAGCGTTCTCTTGACGGTAATGACATAACAGCAGAATCATACATAACAGCGGAATCATACCTTACAGACATTCAGACATAACAGAGTAAACATGCTTGTTAATCATGCCTAACAGAATGAACATGTGCACAACAGAATAATAAACCTGCATAACAGAATAAACCTGCTTTTGGAATATATGTTATTCCCACCATAGTAATGCCCTCTATTGACATTAGTATGATGGAATAACCTCGCACCCTCAGTGTAGGCCCTGTCTGGACCTTCCTGCGGTGGGCTTCCACCTGCCGTGTGCCCCCTCGGGACCCCTCGGCAGTGGGCGGATATTGTACCCCCACCTTAGCTTGCCCCCTTTCGACAATGCAAAGGCGTGGTAACCGCACACCTCCAGGTATGCCATATAGACACCACCTGTGGCGGGCTTCCACATTCAGGATGCTTCTTTGACCTCCTGAAGTGGGATCATGGTTTGGCTCACGTGATCACGGCCTCAGAATTTTCAGCATGTGGCATTTAGCCTTTTTTCAGCATTGGCCTTTGGCCTTTTCAGCATTGGGCATTTGGCCCTTTTCAGCATTAGTTCAGCATCTTTGACTTTTCTGTACCTGCAGCATGGCATACTTGTTTCCTATGGTTCATTTCAGAATCTTTACTTATCTCAGAGTTATTTCTAGTCCTTTAACTTGACTTAGCATGAATGCATGAAATGCTACACATTATATCACAGACTACATGTAATTCACAGATTTCCATACATATTCTTCACACATTCACATACGGCATGTACTTCATATATTTCAATTATCAACCATAGCTATGGCATCAAGTATCAGATTATGTGCCTCAAGAGGGGTTCCCCAAACATTCTGGTCTCAAGCCGCTCAGCGGAAACTATTGTCCGCTCAGTGGTTTGAGCTCTAGCGCTCAGCGCTGAAACATTTTCGCTCAGCAGTAGGAGTCTTATCGCTCAGCGGTAAGAGTCCCCTCGCTTAGCGGTCTGACAACTTTTAAAAACATCTCCACCGACCCTTATCCTTTAAGAAAATATCTTTTCGGTCTTTCCACGTGGGCTTCAGACTGCTCAGCGGTAACTGCCTTCCGCTCAGCGCTCTGGAGTTCACGTGCATTCCGCTCAGCGGCTCCAGAGCATCGCTCAGCAGCCACTGGGCGAAACTTGAAAACCGAATGCACCATTTCTTCCATTTTCTCCTCCTTGCTTCCATGGAACCCTACTTGAGTTTTACACATATTTCACACATAATAATCCTATCTAGCATATATGTTCCTAAGCCCTAGCGTCATTTCTAGCATATATGTTCATATAATCAAAGAATCATCAACTGTAACATCCCGTTTTCCCCCTTAGCGAAATTTCGCTAGATAATTGTTGAGCTAATTATACTTTTGGTTAAATCATTAGAATTAGGAACCCTTGGGATTAAGAATTGTCTGTAGAAATATTTCTGTTCGTTTTCTTAAAATTCTGCAGACACTAGAACGAACCCTTTCTGCCGTTTGCACTCAATCGCGCGTCTAAAGTATCCGAAAAAGGGTACGGCTACAGACGAGCATTCCTAAGTACCTAAGTGACCCTAGAATATTACTTAGGAAGAATTAGGAGATCACAAAGGTGTGATCGGAATATTTTTAGAACAACCGTACGCGAAGTACCGGGACTGGAAACACCAAAAGCCTGATCAAAATTGATCTGCTGGAGCCCATAAAATTTTGGCCACAAATCAGCCAAGAGACAACTATATGCACGGTTAGGAGGCAGCCCAAGTGGGGTCAAAGGAGTCAAAGCATGGTGAGTCATTAGATGATTCATGAAAATGACATTTCACATAAGGACAAAAATGGGTATTTTGGTAATTTTGGACCCAAGGGCAAAATGGGAAAGGGGAATTCGGCCAAGAGGCCTATAAATACCCCCCAAACCAGAAAAATTGTGTAAAAATTGGAAAACCTAGCCAAAACTCTGTCCGATTACACAATCGACTGTTATTCAGTCAAAACAGAGACCCAGACACTTCCTATACACAGCCTAGTTCCTATTCTTGAGAAATCCCTAACCTGAGCCCACAAAGAACCCTCAAAATCCTTGGAGAAATATTGAGGAAACTCAGCCCAAGAGGAGTTAGAAGGCATCACCACAAGCCTCAAAACACGTCGGGAACTGTAGGAAACGTCGATAGCAGAAAAGTGGGTAAACCGACATAATCACTGTCTATGTGATTTAGGATGTGTTGAGCTATGTTTTGTGTTAGAAATACCTGTGGTTAGGATGTCTTTTATGGAACTTTGATACATATGTTGTTGATGATTGTCTGGATCTGTTATTGTTGTCTGTGCTTCTGTCAGAAGTTAGAAAAGCCTAAGCGGTAAACGGAACTATATCACGTTTTTATTAAGACCTGTATGCTGGGATTTTTATCATGAAAAACTAATGTTATTTTTGGATTCTACACGAAATTTTGAGTGGGGATGTCAAGTTTTATGATTTTCGGAGTCCTCGATGAATTTCTCAGCAAACAGGCAGAAAACAGGATTTTTGTGAAAAAGGGCAAAACGGGAATTTCACATCTTGGGACTGAAAAACTGGGTTTGTTTTCAGAAAATATGGGTTTAGAACTATCAAAAACCTTAAGGGCAAGCCTTGAGTCCATCGGGTTTTTGATAACAAAATTTCTGAAGAAAACAGGGCGTGACGAGGGCGAAATGGTAATTTTGGAAAAAGGATAAAGTAGGGATTTCGTGATTTGGGGTTCATAATCTGACTTTTTAAGCATGAAAAATGATCTTAGGACTATCAAAAACCTTGGGGTAAGGTCTTGGACCTCTCCAGTTTCTGATTACTATTTTCTGACAGAAACCAGACGTCTGTTTTACTAGTTACTAGTTTAATGTCTGTTTATGTTCAAGAAAAGTTGGAGCATGAATTTTTGTCCTTTACATATGTTGAATTTGATGAGGAGAGTAAGTTTCTTATTATGGTCGGAAATTGATGATTTATATTAAGGATATGTTTGAACATGAAATGTTGAGCTGCGTAGGTTCTATGGGTGATGTGTGACATGACTATGTGAGAATGTGCTATATATGTCAGGTGTGCTATGTGCTTCATGAATAGGTTGTTAGGAAAATATGGATTTATTATGGAGATGATTTTACGCAACATGAAAGTAAGTTTATTATGAACTGTTGACTGGCTTTATGAATTGTTGACTGGATATATGAATTGTCGACTGGATAAATGAACTATTGACTGGGAAAGGAATAGGGCATGACGTCCCTAAAAGGAATAAAGAAGTTTACAGGATTCTTTTCCTAGCTGTGCCACTAGCCGGCAGGAAAGGCAAGCTAAACCCTGGGCATGCCTTGTCCCTAGCATAAGGACGGGGTAGGGTCCCCTCGCCATCCCTAGCATAAGGATGGATTCTCCTATCGTGAGCTACTGAGGTTTAGCGCGGCCTAGTCCTCACGGTACTGAGACACTAAGGAAGCTTGTCGCGGTAGGCCACCGTTACGAGGGGGTTGAGCTTGAAGTATGTGCTCTAAGTGATATAACTGTACATAAGTGGAGGTGCGAAGAAGCTTATAATTAAAATGGGCACGGTTATAAGTGGACGCGCACTGAAGCTTATTATGTGATTATGTGNAGTAAGGTAGAGAACAGATGACCTAGTAAAGAAGAATAGGTTACCCAGCCTCCTAGTTAATTTAGATAAAGCTGCTCAGGCTTAGTATGGATCTTAAAATCAGTAGGGTGATAGTATAACGGTAACACCTAGAAATCCCTGAGTGGCCTGAGGCATGTATGAGAAAAAAAAAAAGAAATCCCCTAATCCCTAAGGTTTCCCACTGAGAGCGCCATGTTCTCACCCCACTCATCCATGACTTTAGGTTTTGATGATGGTCAAGGAGCAGAGCCGTATGAGGAGGAGGCATCTCAGGGCAGAACTGCGGATGAGTAGACATTTAGCTAGTGGACAGTATATATGCTTATATGCGCTATTTTGTGATCTTTGTACTTATGATCATTATAACCTATGTACTCATGTACTTGTTATGTATGTATGACGGACCACGTTTGTAATTATGACATGTATTAAATATTTTCATGTTCTATTACTTAAGCATCCTATGTTTTCGCGCGCAATGTATGCTCTAACGTGACAAGGCTCCTATTTTACAATATGTAACGTACAAAGAAAATTTTAATTTGGTCCATATTTAGGGTAACAATATTTTTAAAGTAAGTATAAACAGGACTAAGTACTATCCCCACCAAAGCAGATAACAACTTAGCCAGCAAGTTTGCAACTTAAGCGTAGGCTAGCTAGCTAGGGTGTTTCATCAACCATGCACAAAATCACATAAACATCATTCACCATCAAAGAGGTGAGGAACTAGAGTTACCCACTTCATAAAGAGCTCTTGGATGATGGAAAAAGATGAACTTGAAGCTTGATTGCTTGCTTGAAGTCTTCTTTGTCAAGAAAGAATGAAAACCTACGTTATGGAGATTTAGAATTATGGAACTTGTTGTCTTTGCTTCCACTTGAAGAGAAACTCCTAGCCTTGACACTAGCTTGTCTTCTTGATGTGTTTAGGAGTGGATTAAAATGATGAAAGGCAAAGGATGATGGTTGAACTTTGGTGGTTTTGGAGTGATGAAAGCCTTTTTAACCACTTTCTAGAATCTTGACATAGCTTAGGTTTTGTCACAACTATGCCAAGCTCGTAGAAAGCTTATTTGCGCTTTTGTCATTCAAATTAAATTTATATATATCCTACTTTACGGCTTTCAGATTCCAAAGGAATTCGATTGCAGTATAGTCGGGTATAGTCGAACCACAGAGAGTTGCAAAAATACCGTTCTTGAGTTTATTTAATTAAACAATAGAGTGAAGGATTTGATAATTTGTTTTAATAATAAAATAAGTAAATAAACGACATAAAAGTAAATAGGAAACAAATCGGAGGTAGTTCCGGAGCTTGTTGGGAATTTTAATCACATCATAGTTTCATTCATCCAGTTACTTATTACATAGAACTATCAATTGATTGCCCGCCACCAGTTCTTAACTTGTCATCACTTTTGCACATGACAAGATCACAGGTTTCCCTTGTTAAACTGTCACTTTCGCACACAAGCTTAACAAAGTACGCCAGCATTAATCCAGATGTTAAAACGGCTAACCTTAATTCTAGTTATGGCAACAAGATTAGATGAAATGGTTTAGTTCCGACTCTAATGATTGTAACTGTTCGTTCACAACGTTCAAGCCTAAAATCTAGTTAAGCATAATGATGTTGATCTTAACTTGGTTATGATTTAATTAGTANATAGATTCATATGTAATAGTTACATGGATACAAGCAAACTACAATAATGATCAAAATCCCAACAAAAAGAGGGTTAGGAACCCATCTTACAAGAGTATCTCGGAGGCAAGGTTTAGGCACTTACCATGACACGTGCTCACGCTATCATGGCCATGGCTTCGCCGAGCTTCCTCGATCTCCGGCTCCTTCACAAGCCTCGTCTTTGTTCCTAACCTAACCTACACTAAACTAAGCTTTAAAAGTACAACAAAATGTGTAAAGAATGGTGTATGGAGGGGAAAGAAGAGATGGATCGAATGAGCCTCGACCTCCTCTATTTATAGGCAGATTTTGGGGTCCATCGCTCAGCGGTTTTGGTACCCTCGCTGAGCGATAAGCTCTGAATCGCTGGGCGGCGGCGCACTATCGCGGAGCGATTGTACTTTTACGCGTCTTCATTAAATGCTCCGGCAGCTTTTGCAGGGCGGCGCTGACGTGGATGGCGGCACCAGGCTGGCTCTAGCTGGCGCATTTATTGCGCTGGCGCAAGTTGCTTGCCGACGTACCTTCGTTGGGCGATAAGGTCTTTATCGCTGAGCGATTTGCTCTTTAGCGCTGAGCGATGTGTAGTTCCTTGCTGAGCGGTGCCTCGTCCAGAATCTTCTCTTTAAAGCTCTTTTCCAATTCTGCCATTTTCTTCCATTCTTCATGGGATTATTCTTTAATTAGGCTACTTGCATCCATCTTCAAAATATATTAGAAACCTACAAAATATGGGAAATTAATTAGATAATTCTTTAAAAACATAATAGATAAGTGCCATTTTGATAGGTCAAATTTGCATAAATCGGGCACTTATCATGGAGCTTTAGGTTTTTGGAACCTTAGGAAGAAGAAAATGAAAGAACTCTTGTGTATGTGTGTGTGTGGCCTCGGGGACTAAGGGCTGGCCATGGGTCTTTAGGCCTTTGGCCATACATAATTCTATTCTCTCTCAGTGTGTTTTCGGTCACGTTCGCTCATTAACTATTTATGTACGGAAGTCCTAAAAATATTTCGGACATACCGTTGTGACCTATTAATTTTTCTTGTTAATATTTAATTCTTTATTGAGATATTCTTGAATTTATTTTCATACCAATGTATTTTATAGACTCCTTTGAGTCGTGATTAAATTCCAATAAATACCTAATACCGACCCGAACGTCACCGGACGCCACGAGATCGCAAAATTATTATTTTAACTAATATTACAGGAATAAAATTAATACTTGAATTTTATTTTATTTTATATTATCTTTTCCTTATAAATATATTCTTAATTATTTATTAAGCGGAGTTTTAGTAAAGGAAAAAACTCGGGTTGTTACACAAGATATTAAGAAACTACTCCTCCATGGGTGGAGGATAAAAACTCATAATAAATAAAGACAAGAAGAGAGTAAAAATTAACGGAGAATTAAAATAACAAAACCTGAATTAAAGAATGAAAGAAATTCGCAAATAGTTGGGAGCTTGCATTGTCAATGCGAGCGCTCGAACAATCCTTGAAAAATTAATAACTAAGCACTACTAACATAAACCTAAAGTGCATAAAATCAAAGGGAAAAGTGCAGAAAATAAAAGTAGAGGCTGAATATGAAGTTCTTTCTAAGTTGTTGAGAGAGGATGTCTATTTGTAGAGGATTGGCATAAAGTGGGTGTAAATCCCGCACTTTCAGCACATCAATTAGTAAAATCGCGATAACTTCGGCTACATATCGGATTGAGGTGATTCAAATCTCCAATTAAAGCTAAGAGATAGATCTACAACTTTGTAGTTGAGGTCAAATTGAGATTCAATCTCCATCTTGGCGTAAAATCTGTGGCAAAGTCAGCATTAAAAAATCCTCAGCAAATCTTTGACCAAATCTTTTTGAATTTGAATTTAATCTTGCATTTATTGTTCTCAATCTTTTCTTTAAATCTCTTCTTCAAAATTTTTATCAAATCTCTTTCAAATCTTCGATGATCCTCTTGACAATTTATTTTCTGCAATTAAAATAGAAAACTAAAAAAGAACAAAAGAAATCTACACATTAATTTCTAAGATAAAGTAGTGCTTAAAATTGCATTTTTCTCAATTTCTCACAAAAGAGGATAATGTGCAAAACATATTAATTAAGCATTAAAATTACAAATTTTTAGTATACAATGTTCAATTATAGAATAATAAAATAGGGTACAAACTCCACCTATCACAGACGAACCAGCGGAGGACGACCCGATGAGCGAGGACTCGCCGGAAGAAGAAGAGGACGAGGATGAGGAGGAGGAGGAAATTAACCCCGAGCCTGAGGAGTTATGCTAGAGCACCCCGGATCAGTTGACGTTTCTTGCAACCCTTTTTGCTAACCTATGTTGCGACCAACCTTTTGTCCTATGAGATAGATGTGTATATGTATGTAAACTGTTGTGTTGTATGCACCTAATTGTTGTATGAGTTGTACTTTCTAGTATTAATGTATCTGTGCATATAACTATGTGTAATATTGTGCAATGATTGTGAATTAAGGGTTAAGGGACCCAGTGTTTGTATTATATGCATGGGTGTTTACTGATTCTGCTATAGTTCTATTGTTCGCCTACTACAGTTTTGCAATGCACGTACCGAGCCTAAGGTAAAGCTCGCACGCATATGGCTCCTAATTGAAACATAAAAATAACTTATGGCAAAGAAGAAAAAAAAAACAGGGTCCATATTTTGAGATAACAGAAATATGTTCCAACCATAGTTAGGGACTATGAGTATTCCCACACAACGAATAACAACCTGGCGAACGCGGATTATGACTTAAGCATGAACTGCTACCTAGGGTGTTACACTTTATTAACTCCATCGGTGTACATCGTTTCGGTAATCATTAATCGTATGACAATAATTATGTGCTAATATTGGTTTGTGGAATTATCAAATCTGCATAGTCCATACGTGGATCTCATAAAGTACATCGTATGTCAAATTTACTAAGACGAGGTTATGTTGGATTCTTTTACTAACGAGAAGGAACATTTTAATATCCCTAAACCTGATACTATTATCAGTGGATATATTCGCCGGTAAACTTATTATGTTATATTATTTATTATCTTATATTTATTACAGGATATTTTGGCAAATAATTATCCGCTAGTAAATATGTAGATCTTAGGCAAAAGAATCATGAAAAGCATTTACTAGCGGATTTGACTCATAAAATCCACCGGTAGAGAGTGTTTTTTCTAGTAGTGTTTGTGGATGATAACATCAAATTGCTCTCTTTGTAAGGATTTATGATCTGGATACACATAGAATGAATTGTTCTTCACCAGCAGATGGTCTGCCATCATCAAATTAGGGTTTAGTAGTTTTGAGATTTTATCGTGGATCTGTTAACAGACAATTATCCATTGTTAGAGATGATTAGGTCTACGGTGGTGGGGAATCCTCTTGTTAGTTGATGGTAATCCTCTACCAGTAGATAGCCAAGTCTTTAAAACAATAGATAATGTTTGCTATAAGATTGAATTATGTTTTATTTATTAGTTGTATGGTAGAGAATCCATTGTTAACCAATAATAATGTAAGGTTTTATGGTTTTTATAATAAATAATATGTTTTGTATTTTGAATTAATGTATTTTGGTTAACAATAACATTTATTTTTATTTTTGTATTAATTAATTTATATTTTTAATATATTTTATAGCATACCTTTTTTTAGGGCTTTCGATGGATATATTTGTCAGTAACCATTTTGGAAAGCATCGTTTTTGAGGCGTGTTACTAGTGGATATATCTGTCGCTAATTATCGGCGGATTCATTATCTGCCAATAATTTGTTACCAACGAGTTCATTACCAGTAAATAGTATCTGACGTAGAATCCACCGAAACCTTATAAATTCATTAGTAATTTATACAATTTCACCAAAAATTTTGCTAATATTCAACATTTTTCTAGTAATGTAGCATATAGATAAACTCTATATATTTATTGAAATGGTTAATTAATTACAATAAAAAAAATTCATGAATTTTGAGATTGGGAAAGTTTAGATGAATTCCTGAATTATGAATTGCGTAGGATAAATAATTAAAGTAATTATGTTTTAACATTTTTTTATGTGATGTTTTAAGTTTTTAATTAGTGAATCATTCATAGAAGAGATTGATGAAACTTACAATTGAAAAAAAAATACATTAAATCTAATGTTAATAAGATATAGATGCATTTTGTATTATGAACTAATATGGTATATAGTTCTGCTCCTTGCTCTAATATTATTGATATCTAAATATCTTTCACATTGGATACCAAAAAAAATGCTACAATTTGAACCAATAAATCTAAACATCTTCGTGATATATATTAGACCTTACAAAAGAAACATCCACAAGGAATAATTATGCATCAAATCTAAATTATTGGATAAAATAAGTCCCAAAACAATAAAAAGAAAAAAAGTACGGCTGACACGAAAGAAGAAGGATGAAAGCCCCTACTCACATAGATGGAGATAAGAAGAAAAAAAGAGATAGGAGAAAATAAAAAATTTATCTAATGGCTCATTAGCATTGGCTAAGTAGTTATTTTGGTAAAAACAATTTTAAATTACAATCGACGTTGGCTAAATAAATAGGTATTGTGGACCCATTGGAATTTTATCCAAAGAAAGATGGATGAGTGACAAGTCGACACGATATCCTAATATAACGAAATACAAATAGCACTACTCATGTCAAGTAGAGGTGGGTATACCGGCCGACTTGGTCCGTGATGGATCAAAAGTAAACGGGTTGGATTGGGTTAATTCACAAAATAAATGGACCGGTAATTATCCGGGCTCGCATTTGCACAACATGACCCGCGGGGTCCGCGAACCGGCCTGCATTATATTTGTTTCTTTTTATAATTTAAAATTTTAATCCATCCTATCTAAAAAAAGTAGTCCATTACAAAAGAAAAATTGCATGTAGAATTATTATTCCTTGAACTAAAAATGATAAAAAATTTAATGAAATTTTGCATTGAATTTGAGCTTTTGTGGAATGGATTTGTAATTTGAGGTTATTCCTTATTAGTTGGGTTGGGTGTTATAAGAAAAATAAATTAAATAATGATGAATAAGAAAATAGATAAATAACAACAGTAAATAAATAAATATTGAAGTAGTCTGCGGGTTGGTCGCAGACTCCACGGGTTAAACTCGCTAAACTCGCAGGTTAGCGGAGCGGATCAAAAAACTTACATTTAAATAAATCAACAAATTAACTAATCTTAACTCGTGCGGATTAAGCAATCTGTAGGCTGATCCGCGGGCCATGAACCATATACCCACCTCTAATGTCAAGTAAATTGTACATGACATGCTAAAATTTAGTAAGAGAGTCAATGCTCATTCCTCAAATGAATCAATTGTAAAGTTGTTCCTAAAATGAACCATTTTTATTATAAAGGGAGTCAAATTAACTTGGCTCCCATGTAACTCAGAACTTATTTATTTATTTAATTTTTTAAATTGAAGGTCGATTTAAATCGACTTCTATCTATTTTTTTAAAAAAATAAGAGTTGATTTAACTTGTCTTCCATTTATTTTTTCTAAAAACAAGAGTCGATTTAAAATCGACTCATGTAGGAGTAGATTTAAAATCGACTCCAGTAAAAGTAGATTTAAATCGACTCTGGTGTAATATGTCCAAAATCAAATCTATAAATAAAAATGCATGCTCATTTGTAGTGTATACCAAAGTGTAGGTTTATTTTTGGTATGAGTTAAATGAAAAAATGACTTAGGAGTTAGTAGATATTTTTTTGTGAATTAAATACTATAATAGTGTACATATGAGTTTCCATTATGACGCAGATTTCGAAATCATTTTTAACCAAATAAAGACAATTTCAAATTTAAAATATAAAGATTTGGTCAAATTCATTTAATTCAAAACATATTTCAAATTTAAATAAATCATATTTGTCCAATAAATCAAATTTAAATTAAATCAAAATTAAGATGATAATATAATCAAAAATTTTAAAAAATATATCTTAATTCATGTCACATTTATAACTGAAATTAAAATCATTTTAAATACTACAATAATGTACATATATGAGTCTCCATTATGACATAGATTTTGAAAGCACTTTTAACTAAATAAAGACAATTTCAAATTTAAAAGATAAAGATTTGGTCAATTTCAAATATAAAAGATACGTTTTAAATATGTAATATTTGAAACAAGCATAAAACCTAATTCCCTTATTTACTATTTATTCCTTATTCAATTTTATTATGCAATCATGGACTCTAAGAAATCGATATAATTGGTTTTATTTTTCTTCACCATTATAGTACATTAACATTTCTACTAACTTCTCACTCTTTTTTTTTTCTTTAACTCACAAAAAAACCTCACCTTAATACACATTACAAATAAGCATGTACCTCTATTTATAAAACTAATTTTGAACATATTACACAAGAGTCAATTTAAATCGACTCTTATTTTTTTTTTGAAAAAAGGTAAAATTAAAAAAAATAAATATTAAATAGAATTCAATTTAAATTGATTTTTAATTAAAAATAAGATTTAAATTACGTGAAAGTTAATTTTAAAAATAGCTTTACAATTCATTAATTTGAGCAATATGTAATTTTATCATGTTTTATTTAAATTTTTTTCTTATTTTACGTGTTTATAACTAAATAATCTATCAATTAGTGCCATG
>QANU01090750.1:13592-33216 GCA_003254905.1 Nissolia schottii
AAAAAAAAAAGAGGGAGTGGGGAATCACACCTTGAATTCCTTCTTGTTTCTTTTGTGATACATAATAATCCTTTCCTGGAACCGTGAATCTGGAGACATGGGTGGTTGCCTAAGTAAAAAAGGTAACAACGATCCAGTGGCAGAACACAATGGGTACAGACACGGTAACAGGACCCACGAGCCCAAAGTCAACCAATCAAGATCACATCAACAACAACAACAACAGCAGCAGCAACCACCTTACCACTATCACGCAGCAGCAGGAGGAGGAGCACCCAACACTCAGAGCCCAGCAGTGCCTTACATACCGAAAAAGCCATCCTCTGCCCCTCCCCCTCAATCCCCAAGCCCAAAGCCCCTCTCCGCCCACGGCAAGCAAGACCCGAACGCGATCCTGGGGAAGCCCTTCGAGGACGTGAAGCAGCACTACACGCTCGGCAAGGAATTAGGGAGGGGGCAGTTCGGGGTGACGCACCTGTGCACGGAGAACTCGAGCGGGCTCAGGTACGCGTGCAAGTCGATCTCGAAGAGGAAGCTCGTGAGCAGGTCGGACAGGGAGGACATAAAGAGGGAGATCCAGATCATGCAGCACCTGAGCGGGCAGCCCAGCATCGTCGAGTTCAAGGGGGCCTACGAGGACCGGCAGTCCGTCCACGTGGTCATGGAGCTGTGCGCCGGCGGGGAGCTCTTCGACCGGATCATCGCCAAGGGCCACTACAGCGAGAGGGCCGCCGCCTCCATCTGCAGGCAGGTCGTCAACGTCGTCCACATCTGCCACTTCATGGGCGTGATGCACAGGGACCTCAAGCCCGAGAACTTCTTGCTCTCCAGCAAGGACGAGGGCGCGCTCCTCAAGGCCACGGATTTCGGCCTCTCCGTCTTCATCGAGGAAGGTAGCGATCTCCCGTCCAATCGGTTGCTCTTTTTGTTTTCTGTTCTTTGGGGTGCGGTTGTTGTGGATAAGGGTTTTTACATTGGGGTGGGTTTTGGGGGGAAAAATATCCGAATATATGGACTGGAATGAAAAATTTTCAGAAAATAAAAAACAGGTCTGAAATCGCCGGGGCCCATGGCGATTTCAGAGTCTGAAATTGCCATCCTGGGTGGCGATTTCAGAAAATAAACCATACAATCGTAATATTTTTCAAGACACCATATTATGGGATTATAAAAATTTTGGAGCCATAGATAGGTAAAAAAAACCTCCAAAGGGTTCTAACCGGGCTGATTAGGAATTTAGCTGTATTGGTTTTAGTTTTGTTGTGTGCGCACAAACTTAACACAAAGCAGGTTTTGTTGCCCATGCTTGTCATTGGTGGCCTAGTTTTTCCTCAAAGTCTGGCCTGCAGAGTTGGGAGGACCTTAAATTTGCTTGACCGGGAAGTTTTCTTGAAGATTTTGGTTGGAGTTAACTTGTGCTAAGTAATTTAAGCGAAAGATTC
Source organism: Nissolia schottii (assembly GCA_003254905.1). Lineage (NCBI taxonomy): Eukaryota > Viridiplantae > Streptophyta > Magnoliopsida > Fabales > Fabaceae > Nissolia > Nissolia schottii. Next base: position 15,035 of record QANU01090750.1, read on the forward strand.
ATGTCAATGTCCTTTTCTCTCCATGTGTATGCAATTGTGCATGTGGTTTATGGCATTTATGTCAGTATGCCTTTTTTGAGATCTCTTTGATATCGAGTTTGGACCACACCATCCGTGGTTCATATTTATTGCAACTATGGACGTTGAAATTAATGTCCTCTGATATGAGTGAAGCTTTGATTATGCCCAAAATTGACCTTAGTATTTCCCAAAGTTCACTTAAAATATTGTGGTGTATAGAAGCTCCATTTGGGTTTTATCTTGTTTCTTGTTATCCTGTTAAAGCCTGTTTTTTTCCCTTTTAAACTTGGTATAAGGCAATGCAAAGTTTGATAGGCAAAAAACCGTTCACATTTTCAATCCTAGCTCATTAGTCAGATAGAAGTGGAGAGCTGACACGGTTGATCGGCTGAACAAGAATTTAGAATTTTTGTTTATTCTATAGAACCACACTTGTTGGTTTCTTAGATTTCATTAAATTCTGGAACTTTCCATAGTGTGAAAATGCCAAAACTGAAATTTATTTTACTGTTCAAAGTCTTAACCGTCAAATTTGAGAATTAAATTGATTTAAGAGCTGAATTGATGTCCAAGATCCTTATAGTAATTTGATTCTGCACTCGCTCTCTTTCTTCCTGTTGGAATGTGAACATAAATTTCTCCAATTAAATGATTTCCAGGAAAGGTGTATCGTGATATTGTTGGGAGTGCATATTACGTTGCTCCGGAAGTTCTAAGGCGCAGATGTGGGAAGGAAATAGATATATGGAGTGCAGGAGTTATCTTATATATCTTACTCAGTGGTGTCCCTCCATTTTGGGCAGGTAAATTGAGACTCGGATTTTCACACTAACAGGATCATCACCTTTTAAAATTAAAACCCATGGTTTGATAATTTTTTCTATTCTCTATGACTTACTGTGTGTCAAATATGTGATGCAGAGACAGAAAAGGGAATATTTGATGCCATATTGGAAGGTCATATTGATTTTGAAAGTCAACCATGGCCTAAGATATCCAACAGTGCCAAGGACCTTGTTCGTAAGATGCTCATCCAGGATCCAAAGAAGCGCATTACTTCTGCTCAGGTTCTAGGTATGTTTGTTTTGCTATGGTAGTCTTCATTAAATAGTTGAAGTTCATTAAACTGTGTCCTGATAATGTTGTTCATAGTTTTGAAGTTCCAGTTCGTATGTTGCAATTATGTGCGCACAGGTTGAGAAGATAAATTAGTATGAGCATTTAGATACTGCTGTGATATCTGTTGTTATAGTTAATTGTATTGCATGAAGAAAATGAATTCACTTAAACATCTATATAGATGCGACGACACAGAAATCATTCCCTGTATATGAACTTGTTAGTTGTTTGTTAGGACCAAAGACTTCTCAGACAAGATACATTACATGGAAACTTTATTATTATTCCTTCTGTCAAGTATTCATTTTCTGGTTATTTGTATTTGATTGAAAAAGAAATATCATCGAGGATTAAGGAACACAATAACAATGTTTTGATGTAATAAAATCAAATCAACCCTGTTTCCCTTAACAATTCATTGCTGTCTGTCTGATTACATGACTTTAGCATCTAATGAACTTTCTTGGTTAAGAGATTTTACCTTTTTATTTTGTAACTGATTCATTCATATATTGTATGAATGATCAGAGCACCCATGGATTAGAGAAGATGGAAATGCTTCTGACAAGCCAATAGACAGTGCAGTCCTTTCCAGAATGAAACAATTCAGAGCTATGAATAAACTAAAGAAACTTGCCCTGAAGGTATGTCCATCCAAAATCTACGTTCTTGTCTTGGATAGGACACAGCATACTAGCTATCTCTCTGTCTATCAATCTATTTCTAAAATTTGAAAAAGGCTAATTTGGTAACAAAACAAAAAAAGGGTCAATGTTTAAAATAATGAAAGACAAAATATCAATCTGGTGTTCCGGTTATGACGCTTAAATTATCTATGTAACTTTAAGGTGTAGGGTCGTAGGGGTATCTAGGACTCCCTATTCAAAAGAATCTATTTCTAAAATTTTAAAAAGGCTAATTTGGTAACAAAACAAAAAAAGGGTCAATGTTTAAAATAATGAAAGACAAAATATCAATCTGGTGTTCCGGTTATGACGCTTAAATTATCTATGTAACTTTAAGGTGTAGGGTCGTAGGGGTATCTAGGACTCCCTATTCAAAAGAATCTATTTCTAAAATTTGAAAAAGGCTAATTTGGTAACAAAACAAAAAAAGGGTCAATGTTTAAAATAATGAAAGACAAAATATCAATCTGGTGTTCCGGTTATGACGCTTAAATTATCTATGTAACTTTAAGGTGTAGGGTCGTAGGGGTATCTAGGACTCCCTATTCAAAAGAATCTATTTCTAAAATTTGAAAAAGGCTAATTTGGTAACAAAACAAAAAAAGGGTCAATGTTTAAAATAATGAAAGACAAAATATCAATCTGGTGTTCCGGTTATGACGCTTAAATTATCTATGTAACTTTAAGGTGTAGGGCCGTAGGGGTATCTAGGACTCCCTATTCAAAAGACTCAGTGGACTTCTGAATATCTTTTTAGGTTATTGCTGAGAATATGTCTGCAGAAGAGATTCAAGGTTTGAAAGCAATGTTTACAAATATGGACACTGATAAAAGTGGCTCAATCACCTATGAAGAACTAAAGGCAGGATTGCAAAGGCTTGGCTCAAAGCTCACAGAGGCTGAAGTCAAGCAGCTCATGGAAGCTGTAAGCTCTACTTTCGTTACAAGTTTTGATCTCTATTGTTTTTTTTTTTTCTCCCCTCTTTTTAAGTCTTATAATCTAACATTCCTTGGCCTAAAATTTCAGGCTGATGTGGATGGAAATGGCACAATTGACTACATAGAATTCATCACTGCTACAATGCATAGACACAAGTTAGAAAGAGATGACCAGCTTTACAAAGCATTCCAGTATTTTGATAAAGACAACAGTGGGTAAGCCCTCCATCTTGATTTATTCTGCAACCGAAGCCTTTTCCTCCTGTTGCTTTTGACTTTGCATTATGCCACTGCCATTCATGTGGCTCTTGGCTCGTGTTTTTTTGTTGATTTTGAAAATGATTAAAAAAATTATTTTATCATAAAGCTGAAAAAGATGAAATCTGATTTTTTTTTTTAAACTACTTTTTGTAGCGTTTGTTAAAAAATTGAAAACAGATTTATGTTTTTTTTTATTATTATCAAACAAATGAAACAAACGCACCAGTGTCTTGAATATTGTTGATTACTTGAATTTTTTAACTATGGCACAATGCCAGCAACAACATTACCAAAAGAAAAGATGTTATTTGTTCTCAACATTGGGACTTAGGTGTCCCTTAACCATTGATCGGGAAAAAGGTGGGACTCAATCTCAATGGTTAAGATACACCTCTGGATAAATGAGTCAAAATTGAGTTCAAATAACATTACTCTTTTCTCATGAATAGCCCAGCTTGGATTGGATTCGAGGAGCAGTAACACATCCACTCTGGTTTTTGTTTGACTACATTACAGGTTTATTACAAGAGATGAACTTCAAACGGCCATGGAAGAATATGGAATGGGTGATGAAGCCACAATCAAGGAAATCATATCTGAAGTTGACACAATTATATCTGAAGTGGATACAGATAATGTAAGCCTATTTTTCTATTGGATTGCTACAACTTTCTAATCTAGTTCAATAGTTAACAAGCAAATATTTTGGGTCCACAGGATGGTAGGATAAATTATGAAGAATTCTGTGCAATGATGAGGAGTGGAACCCAACAACAAGGGAAGCTGTTCTAAACCACCATGTCACAAGTGTGAGTGTCCGTTATCCAAGACCCCTCTTGTGAAAAGGTGTATACAACTTCTGAGAAATACTTCCAAAGGTTTCCCATATAGGCATGTAAAGCTTCAGATTTTGGGTGTTTTGGCCTTTTGTATGTTCCACATGACTGGTAGTCAACTCTTTTATTTTTGGTCTCATTTTTCGGTGGCATTCTACTTCTTTTTGAACTTGAAATCCTCAGCGGATGTTGTTTATTGAGGATTGCTTGATACAAAGAGACTAGGTTTGGTTCGGTAAATTTGTTTTTTTTAGTAGATGCTTCCTTTTGTTTTTATGGTAATGAGAGTAGAAGCTTCTGCGTTTAAAACACATGCCAATTTGTTATTTGTTAAACAAAAAAATTTAGGATGCTTTTGCTAATTGAATTTTAAAATTAAGGGTTTTTTTAAAGGGTTTTCATGATGAATTTTTTAAAGTTAAATTATTCTCTTTAAAATTTGAAAGACTAATATACTCTTAGATATTTATGCTTATTAATATTCTTTTTTATATACACGGTATTATAGTCATATTAGAATTTGAAGTTAGTATTACCAAATATAACTCATTTCGAGTAGAAAGGTGGTTTCCACGTGCTGAGTTTGTCTACTAATGCGAATGAATCGATTTATCATTTATGTTGAATTGATTCGGTTTGACGACGATTTTTGAATGAATTGATTCAGTTGTCAGGTGAATCGATTCATTCTTTCAGATTTACACTTTTCCTTACTTTGGGATGAGAGTTTGGTCAATTATTCTAAGCTCACCCCTAATAAAGAATAAACTATCTTTTGGGAGAGCCTTTGTGAAGATATTAGGTAGTTGTCTTGTGGTGTTAACGTATTTGATGGTGCAATCCCCCTTTTTAATGTGATCTCGTATGAAGTGGTGACAAATTTCTATATATTTTGTCTTTGAAGGTTGAACAAGATTTTTTGTTATGACACTGGAGTTGTCGCACATTATCAATATTTTTTCGAGCTTGACCCCATAGTCCATGAGTTGTTGCTTCATCCACAAGATTTGTGCACAACAACTCCCAACAGCTACAGACTCGGCCTCAACAATAGACAACGCTACACTCTTCTGTTTCTTTTTCCATGATCCCAATGAACTACCAAAATTTGAAAAGTTTTGCTCGTGCTCTCTGATTTAGTTTACAACCTGCAAAATAAGAATTAGAATATCTAACTAGATCACATGTCACACCTTTTGGGTATCACAATTCCATGTTTGTGGTTCCTACAAGGTACTCCATGATTCTCTTGACTGTTGTGAGATGTGATTCCTTTGGACACACTCGATATCGAGCGCACATTCAAACACTGAACATTATGTTTGACTTGCTGGTAGTCAAGTCAAGAAGTGAACCTATCATGCCTTGACACTTTGTGATATTTACTAATTTTCCATCTTCATCCTTGTCGAGGAGACATCCATATGCCTTGGGAGTATCCATAGGCTTGACTTTATCCATGTCAAATGTTTTGAGAAGTTTTTTGCAGTACTTAATGTGGGAGATGAAATTTTCTTCTTCATTTTGTTTGATGTGAAGACTTAGGAAGAAGTTGAGCTCTCCTATCATTGGCATTTCGAATTCATCTTACATGTTGCTAGCAAATTCCTTGCAAAGAGATTCATTGGTAGCACTGAAAATAATGTCATTCACATAAATTTGAACAAGCAAGATATTTTTATTTTTGCGCTTGATAAACAAGGTAGTATCTACTTTACCTCTAGTAAATCCCTTATCTAAAAGGAATTTACTTAGCCTTTTATACCATGCACAAGGTGCTTACTTGAGCTTGTACTAGACTTTCTTCAGCTTGAAAACATGATCAGGGTGTTCATGATTTTCAAAGCCTGGAGGATGACCCACATAGACTTCTTCTTCAATGTATCCGTTGAGAAATGCACTTTTCACATCCATTTGATATAATTTGAAGTCCATCATGCTTGCGAAAGCTAGAAATATTCTTATGGATTCTAGTCTAACTACAAGTGCATATGTCTCATCGTAGTCTATTCCCTCCCCTTGGGTGTAGCCCTTTGCCACTAGTCTAGCTTTGTTTCTCGTTACAACTTGACATACTTCAAACGTCGCAATTCTACAACTTGACACACATAAAACTTCTCAATTCTAATGTGCAATCAAATGATAATTTATAAAACTAAGTAATCCCCAAAACATAGCAAAGGGGTTAACCTAAGACATCTCACAAGAAACCAATTCAACCAATTAAAATAAACTAGGTGGGGGGAGTTATTCAATTGCAAATTAAGATATGAAATTTAACAATAATAAGAAGCAATACCATGCATACTGTAACACCCCTACTAACTGCCTATGCTGAAACACTCTAGCTAGCTAGTCTACGCTTAAGTTGCAAACTCGCTTACTAAGCTGTTATCTAGTTTGGTTGGGATAGTACTTAGTCCCACTTATGAGTTTAAAAATATAGTTATCCAAAATATGGACCAATTTTACCTTTTCTTCATACGTATCATAGTGTAAACTATGAGCCTTATTCACGTTAGAACATATATTGTGAGCGGTAACGTAGCATACTTAACTAATAGTAGCTAGACATATTCAACATTCATAGCAACAAGTGGTCCATACCATATATTCACAAGCAGTTACACAGGTAGTATCATAGTTATTACGTACAAGTACTTAACATAGTAGTACAAAGACATATAGCCTACTAACTAATAGTCTATTCTGCTGCGCGTCTTCCTCAGTACTGCTCCCCCCCGTGCTGTTCTTCCCCTTGCTCCATGTCAAACCCTGGAGTCATGAATAAGTGGGGTGAGAACATTGCGCTCTCAGTGGGAAACCGTGGGATCTTGGGAACTTCTTATTCTCATTTATGATCCAAGTTGCTCAGGGGGTCTCTAAGTGTCACAGTTATACTATATCCCTACTAATTATTAATCCATACTAAGCCTGAGCAGCTTTATCTATATTACTAGATGACTGAGGGAACCTAATATTTCCATTATCTATGTCATCTGATCTCTATTCTAACTCTTAGATCACATACTGTCACATACTTCATATAGCTACTAGTATCATCTTAAAATCCTCATTTTCTGAAAACCATTTTGATTATAAGCTTCAACTTGTATCCAATTATAATCCTACTCTATAAGGCTCGCCTTATAAGCATATTTGTTCTTGTCCCTTGTAGCTGTGGCCACATCACTACAACCATGCTTACAGCCCTCATCGTGGTGACCAGGCAGCGCTTAACCTGAATGGTCTTGACCATGCATGCTCTTGAGCATGAATTGCCAACCACGACCAGGGTTACCACCCTTGGATGGCGTTGGGGTCAGACCTCGGACTCTACCGGGACTTAGACCTTCACTCTCTAGCCGAACCTCGGAACTGCTAGAAGTGGTCTCCTTCTTTCTTTTCTCATCATAACCATAATTCAATATCTCAAAGCATCAATTCATATGTGGTACATACAGTTCAATATCTCAAAGCATCAACACATATATGGTCATATATCATAATTTCTTGCTCAATACAGACATCATTCAATATGGCACATATAACACATAAAGCATCATCAGGGTCATAGCTTGAAACTACGGTGTATCAGTACTTTTCTCAACACGTCCATTTTCTGTCAAAATTTAGTTATTAGAAACCGGAAAGGTCCAAGACCTCATCCCAAGGTTTTTGATAGCTCTTAGATCAAATTTCACACTTAGAAATTCTGGTTTTGACCCCAAAATCACGAAATGGTTGTTTTACCCTTTTTCCCCAAAATGCGGCTTTTCACCTGTAAAACCTTGTTTTCTTTGGAATTTTAGTTCTCAAAAACCCGATGGACTCAAGACTTTTCTTCAAAGTTTTTGATAGTCCTAAACCCATATTTTTTGACAATCAACCCATTTTTTCAGTCCCAAAACTCAAAATTTCCGTTTTGCCCTTGTATGCCTGAAAACGTCGTTTCCGTCTATTTTGCTGAGAAATTCATCGAGGACTCCAAAAATCACAAAACTTGACATCTCCACTTAATTTTTTGTGTAGATTTTAAAAATAACAATATTTTTTTTAGATAAAATTCCCAGCATACAGTTCTTCCCAAAAACGTGATATATTCTTATTTCCAGCTTAGGTTTTCCTAAATTCTGACAGAGTCACAGATAACACCAGCAGTTTCCAGACAAATACCAATGACATATATAGAATCAAAGTCATATAAAAGGCATCCTAACAACATATATCATCTAACATAAAACCACATAGACAGTGGATAGGTTAGGTTACCCACTTGCGCAGTTTCTGCTACTCGTTTAGCGAGTCTACGTAGAATCCAAACTTGCTCGATTGCTTCCAAGCTCTTGCTCTATGATAGATCTATGAGAGAGATATTTCTATAAGACTCAAGGAGAAATTGGTAAGGTTAGGGTTAGGGAAACTTGGCTAGGTTCTGTGAAGGAAAGTCTTTGGGTCCGTGTTCTGACAGAATAACGATTGGTTTTGTGTAATTGGACAGAGTTTTGGCAAGGTTCTCTTTTTTCCTCCAAAATTTCGGATCCAAGGGGGTATTTATAGACCCTTGGCCGAATTTCACTTTCCCATTTAGCCCTTGGCTAAACTTCCCATTTTACCCTTAGTAGGTGACTAAGCATGGTTAGTCACCATGGTGACTCACCATGTTAAAATAATGGTTAAATGTGTTGACCATACTTGGGCCATTCTTGTCCGTGAAAATGGGTTGTATCTTGGCCGAATTTGTGGCCAAGAATTTTAGGGCCAAATACTGATCAATTATGATCAGGTTTGGTCGTTACCGGTTCCAGTATTTCGCGTACTATTATCCTAAAAATATTCTGATCACGTCCTTGTGATCTACTAATTTTTTAAAGGAAGAATTTAGGTTAATCTAAGGTATTTGTAAACTTTTCTCTATAAGAGTACATTTTACAGACACCTTAGATATACCATTACACTTGGATGACAAAAAGGATTTGTTCTAGTGTCTGCAGAATTTTATGAAACTGAGCAGAATTATTTCTACAGACATTTTTAACCCAAAAGCTCGTGTGAGAGCTTGTTCCCCCAATTTAATTCATGAAATCTTTACTAAGAGAAAAGCGGGATGTTACATACGCTATAGTCGTAAGCAATGCTCATAGGGTTGTTATCTGCTTTGGTTGAGTTACTTCTAGCCCCTACTTTTAACTTTGCAAGTATTTCTTACTTGAAAATATGGACCGTTTTGAAACATTATTCCTTTTCTTTCTAAATTATGAGCCATGCGTGATCAAGAAAGAATATGTGTATATATAAGCAAACGATGGAGTCCAAACAGACGTAAGCGACAACCGATACATGGCATAAAGGATATATATATGTATATATATATATATATGTATATGTATGTATATAGATACAAGTACATGGTCCAAAATACAAACACACAGTGGATTAATAATACATATTTCATTTAATGCACATAATCGTTAATGGCCTATCTAGACCATTTACCGGTCACATATTACAAAACAAGAATCGCCTCCACGCGTAGATAAAATGTGTACTCTTTGTTGCTCCTCGGGAGTCCCTTCTTGCTTGAAGACCTCCGGCCGTCCTACGACATCTCGCCATTGTCTGTGTACTGGTCGTATTCTCCTAGAACCATATATGAGTCGAGGTGAGAACATTTCGTCCTCAGTGGGAATCCTTAGCCCTAACTATCGTTTCATTACTCAGTTATGATCCAAGCCACTCAAGAGATCTCTAAGTGTTCATGCATACTAAACTCCCTACTGGTTATTATCATCCGTCCTAATCCTGAGTAGCTTTATCTAATTTTCTAAGTGATTGGGGATCTCTATTCTTCACATTACCTAGGGATTCGTGCTTACTACTTTATTCACTTGAGTAATGTGATGTCTGATCACATACTCGCGTAGTCTATAACTTCCATATAGGCCGTCTCGAGAGTTCCTTGACGGTAACTTATAGTACTTACATACATGGTTATCAAACTCGCGAGTTTAAGTAAACTCGTGGAGCCTCCGTAAACTCGGATCGTAAACTAGGATCGTAAACTCGTACGAGTTTACCTATTATTAAAAAAATATTTTAAAAAATTATTATGCTACAAAAATATACTTAATAATACTTGAAATTCATAAATACATTTATATCCATAACAAAGCACAAATAAAGATGAAATATATGAGTTCTAAGTTCAATTCACACATAATACATATAACATAATACATAGTATTGACTACTGAACATCACAAGAAGCGAATTTGTGACGATGATGTCTTCAATATAGAACACTAAAGCACAAATAGCAATGCATAGGTCACGCACCCTGGTGGGAAAGATCCCTGAGCAAAGGATGAAATACATACGACGGATAGCGACGGAGCACAAGCAACGACGGAGCATAACGGAGCACGATTGTAGGCGCAACTGTAAATGATAACTCTAAAATACTTAAATGACCTAGATCTAAAAAATCATAGTTATGGAAAACAATATCAAACTTGTTTTGTTTCTTAAAAAAAAACCTGCCTGTGTGGCAAACTCGTAAAATCGGGAGTAAACTCGCGATTTTATGCGAGTTTACCCGATTTTACCCAGAAACGAGTTTACATACGAGTTAGCTCGATTTTACAACCTCAACTCGTAAAATCGTACGATTTTACGTGTTAAATCGTGATTTTAATAACTATGCTTACATACATACATACATTGTAACATCCTAGCTAACTGCTTACGCTTAAGTCGTACACAATGTTCACTTGGTTGTTCAGTACTTAGTGGGAATACTTATAGTCCTTTATTAATTTCAGAAATACTTGGTTAGGAAAATATGGACCATTTTCAAAAATTTTCTTCTCCATGTTTATTGCATAAAATATGAGCCGCGCTTGAACAGGGTATATAATACAAACGGTAGAGCCTTGGGCTAATGACTATCAATCAAGCATAGCACAATCAGATAGATAATCAAACACGCGGTCCATTGTAGCATCCCAAATTTTTCCTTACAGAAATTGTGCTTAATAAATAATTATAAGCCGATCAGGAAGGCGAGAAAATTAAATTATTACCTTTAACTCATAAGAATAGCAGTTAAAATTAGGGTTTTGCGATCTTGCGAATTTTTTCAAGACTTAGGACGATTTTCGGACCAATCGGAAATTTTTTCGGATACCTAAAGTGTTCGTAAAATACACTAATAAGAAAATAAATCCAAGAATACCTCAACTGGAGCCTAACTACTAATAAGGAAAATTAGTAGATCACGACGGTATGTCCGAAATATTTTTAGGACATCCGCACACGAATGATTTACGACAAAACACGATCAAACATGATCAAAATTATACTAGGTGGAGTCAGGCTTATCCCCTGCCACGGTTGGCAGGGATAAGTACAGATATATATTAATATATATATAAATATATAATAATAATAATAATAATCACCGTGGCTGAGACTTCATTTTCTTTCTTTATTTGTTCCGTTCGCGCACTGCTGTTATGCTACTGGACGCCGAAAAAATAGCGGGGACCACCTAATGTGCTTAAGGATTTTTCCTCATCACTTCTACCATTTCCAAACTAGATTTTGACGTGGGTAATCCGATTATCACTGTCTATGTGATTTTTCTGTGATATTGTATGTTTGTATTTTTGTAAAACAACAATAGGAAATGTTATGTAGAAAATATAGAGATAAAGATGTGAGGAAGATTTTTAGTAGTTTTGATGTTAGAAAAATATAATTGTGTTGGTTGGAACTATATAGGAAGCCTCAGTGAGCACTGAGAATACAAGATTTTAACATTGTGAAATTTGTTCCGCTGAGCGGCCTCAGTAGTCCACTGAGCAGCCCAGCGGGATTAAGCATTGCTGAACTTGTATCAGGTTCAGGCGCTGAGCGGCCTAGCCTAGGCGCCGAGCGGCTTGACCTGAATCCTTGAAAAAGACCTGGCACAAGAATGGCTAAGTAACGTGGAGTTCCTCATGGATGCTAAGCGGTCTAGCTAGGGCGCTGAGCGGCCTGAAGAAGTCCTAGTTCACTAAGTTAACCTTGAACGAGAAGTTTTCATGGACCCGCACACTCCAACCAAGCACCAAATCCCTGAAATTTAGGTACCATGATTAGAGTAACTATGTTACTATGTGTTGTAATTGTAATAGCATCCATCATGAGAACTCGGTCGTCAGTAGGGCTTAGGAAGACTGTAGATAACTAGAGGTTAAAGCCACCTAATTGTACTAAGATAAAGAATAGACCTAGGGAACCAGCTAAGTCTAAAGACGGGCTCCGACCACAGAGGGTTTGGAATAGCCCGAAGATATGACCTAGTTATACGATTAGGAATTCCCTATCTCTTGGCACGTCAAGCAAGACCATGCCCCTTGCTAGTCTCTAGCAAGAAGGAATGGTTCTATAAAGTAACGCAGGCTTAGACCTGAGCACTGGCATCGACCCGGTACGAGAGAAAAGAAAGTAAGAAAAGAAAGAGAACGAGAGAAAGATATGCCCCAAAGTGGTGGCATCAGAGAAGCATATCCCAAAGTAGTAATGTGGCACACCCCGAAGTAGTGGTGTGATTTATGCCTCAAAGTTGTGGCGAAAGAACGATGTCCCTAATGTAGTGGACAAGGAAAGAAAGAGAGATTGTGCCCAAAGTAGTAGACAAGCGAGCCCACTCCTGGTGCTACCGCTAGGGTACACCTTTACCATTCTACAAGCAGGATGGTATATCTCGAACATCGAGGCGTTGGCAAAGGTTCCGTGGTTAGCTACCACCAAGATCAAAGCATTATCTGTGTCGTCCGACGGTCTACATGGGAGAATGATGGGCATCCAGTAACGAGAAGGACGCTGCCACAATGCGCATAAGAGAACCTTTTTCCCCAAACACGCATGAAGTTATGTGATGAATTCTATATGTATATGTATGTATGTATGTATGTCTATGTGCAATGAATGCCACGGAGTGACATCTCGAGTATAAGAACGTGGGTACATGATGCAGTATCACAAGGCCTTGACGGTATAGGCTAGAAAGCACGAGTCTAATTCTGAAGGAGATGTAACTTGTTTGCGCCATAGGAGAAAAATTTTCAAGTTCAGCTGAATCGTAATCATGTGAACCAAACGGTAGATATGGAGTAGCATCGTTGGCCATAGATGCACAAGGAGCGACGAGCGATGAAATCAAAGCAAAGCAAGGCAAAGGAATTAAATTAGAAACCCAGCAAAGCAAAGCAACAACAACAGCAAAGAGGAGAAGAGGGGTGTTGGGAGGGTGCGAGGGCGGGGAAGCAAGTCGCGGAAACTGGTGGCAAATCTGGGAGGCCTAGCTGCGATTCGAGGAGGTAGCGCAAGAAGGACAGGCGGCAGAGCTGAGGCGCGGATCCGGGAGGCCTGACTGTGATTTGTGGAGTCCACACGAGAAGGAAAGGCGTCGCGGATCCGAGAGGCGTGGTCGCACAAGAGGTCACGGATCTGGGAGGCTTGTCCACGCCAGAGGAGGCGCGGGTCAGGGAGGTAGAGCTGGAGAGGGTGGTGGCGTGGTGGAGCTCCAGGAGGGGCGGCCAGAAGAGATGGAGGGGAAAGAAGAGAGGAAGGAGATGGCAAGGGTTTGGAGGCTAAGGTTTAACCTTAACCCGATATCATATAAGAGTAAATAAACTCACCACACTGTGAAAAATGTGTATTGATACATTTATAGAGTACAATGCAATGATAATAAATAATGAAAATAATAATAAAAGTAATATAAAGAGAATTATTTTCTAACATCTTCGACGTGCCGTCTTATAAGCATTTAGTTCAAGGAGGGTCCTTCCCCTGGTGCAGGCCGAGTTAAGAGACCAAGTTGGTCTTGAGGCATTACTCAAAAAAATATGGGGACTACTTTGCAGATTTTACTGTCTTTCTTTATTAATTTCGCCCCCATGATGGTATAATTATTAAAGCATTAATTTGTTGTTTATTGGAGAGTCTTGCCTTACCAACCACGACAAGGACTTTTGGAGGTCCGAAGACCTTTAACGTCAGCGCACTTTAGGGGGGCGAAGAACGGTGTGGAGGACCGCGTGCCCAATTCGAAGGCAGGAGGAGCGATTTATCGACGGAGTGTGTCCAGTGTGTTCATTCCGGAGGAGCTACTTATTGACGAAGTATATATACAATACCCACCATTACCCGCCGTTGAACCACCAAATCTGGAACTCAGTTCCCTTTCGCGATTCCCTTGGTTCACTCCTGGTCGACGCAAAACGCTGCCCCAGACGGAGGACAATCGCCGCCTCCACTAAAACCACTCGCTACGACAGAAGCCATCACCCCGCAATTCCTCAAACTACATGAAATCACCATCTCGTAAGCTGGTTGCCAAATTACGCTCCCACAGGCTCACCAGATGATATAGTACCAAAAAAAAAAAAAAACTACAAAAACAAATAAACCGCTTAACAAGCAAGCATATTATTAACAACGAACTAATCCTGATTAAAAAGATTAATTTCTCATCTTTACCCACATTAAAAAGGTTGAAAGACCTTTAACGGGTCCCAATGCAAATCTCGAATATTAAATTTAAGTTCTGTTGGCGTCAAAATGCAATTTAATTTCTCTCACATCTCTGCCGTTCGTTCAACTTTCAAGGGATCACAATCAAGGACCAAAACTTGGTGACTTAGTCAGCAGCCCGGTCCTGTCCAAAGATGCCTTTTCCTTAGTTCAATCAAGTAGCAATAAGGCATCTTTGTATTTCTATGATTATAGTATAAATTGTATGGGTCAGAATCTGAATTTGCCACACTCAGTGACAAATTTAGACAAGGTGTGACAAATTCACTTTTTTAAAAAAAATAGAAAAAAAAGTCTGAATTCGCCACAAGGTGTTTGCCACACCCGTGGCGAATTCAAACCATTTTAAAAATTAAAAAAAAAAAAAAACTGTCTGAGAATCTAAATTTACCACAGACTCATACAAATATAAATTTTTTATATGAATCATATTATGTGAAATAAATCATTTGAATAATAAATCCTCGCAAGAAAATCAAATCGAAAACTAAGGGGCAACAGAAACGAGACCTTATAACCAAATCATCAATTACTATATGTAAGGCACCCTGCATGGATGCAAGTTCTTCAATACCATCCATGGCGTACTCGCATGGACAATAATACACAAAAGGAAAATCAAACAAGACTTACTTCAACAACAATCATTAAACTTGAAAAAAAAAGGAAAAAAAAGAAGTAAATAATGCTTCAGACTCGAACTGGCAGATGCACCAGACTTTTTTAACTAAGCACAAACTTGATAGATAGAATATTTAAAAAACCCAAGCCCCTTCAAAAACCATGAATCTTGATCTGGTCCTTCCTGACGAGGCCGGCCTGAACCAGGAAGTGGGAGACGTTCTTGCGCTGATCACCTTGGAGCTGGATTATCTTCCCGAGCTCCTTGTCCTGCACCACATTCCCGTTGCAGCAGAACTCCTTCTTAAGGTCCTTGAGGATCTTCTCGTAACTGAACTCCTTCTTCAGCCCCTGCACCGTCGTCAGGCTCTTCTTCCCATTCCTTTGTTGGATGCGGACGTGAACATACTCCTTGGCCCCGGGGGCATCCGATTCTTTAGCCTCGGCGAACGGGTCGAAGGGGACAGGGACCTGGATTTCCAACTCAACCATGTACTTTGCTTGCTGGGAACTTTATCGACTCCGGAAGCTGAAACGGACAGGTTTAGAATAAATCTGCCTTTTTAAATATCCTAATGCACACAAATTACGACAGAGTAAACGAAGGTTCAACACGAGAAGAAAATAAACTCATGATCTATTATAGACACAGCATGAAGAAATTAAGAAATTACCAACTTCAAAATAGGTGACCACTAAGCAAATATAATTTTATATATATATATATATATATATATATATATATATATAGATATAGACACACACAAACATACACAGCTCAAAACAGGAACAGGAACAGAAGATCAAAGATTTCCAAGCTTCAAGATGATCAATAAAGGAAAACACCTACACGACACATACAGGCCATAACAAGAAATATAAGCACGACTAATTGGATCATGATATTTTCAATGAAACCAAATAAACCCTATCTCATATCTATAAAACCCTAATCCTCTAGAACTTCTGAATTTCAGAAGATCCGTGACCAAAAAACACAACTAAGTGAGCACGATCATTCATCATATACCGAATCGATCGAACAACACAACGAAATAACACCTTATTAATTAAACAATACCAAACAAACCGAGAATTCAGGAGCAAGTAAGATTGAGAGAGAGAGAGCCGAACCTGTTGAGAGAGAGAGGAGTTTCTCGAGACTTCGCAAATTATTTGATTTTTGACGTGAGAAATGAGGAGAGACGGTAAGTGCCTTTATATAGTGCGTGGCTTAAGGGAGAGGCGGCGTGATGTAGGTGGGTGCGCAAATGGGCAAGGGCCACAAGTTTTTTGAACGGCTCAGATTGCGTGAGAGTGTACACGTGGGCTGTGATTAAGAGGAGCATTGGATGAATGTGGGGGCATCCTGTTCCTATTCGTTATTCGGATTAAAGATTAAGATAATAAAGTACGCGTACATTCAACGCGGACCGTAGGGGGGAGCTAGTTGACAGTTACTTTGTAATTGCCATTTGCTAGGCAAGTGGTAAGCCGCACGGAAATATCACATAATATGCCATATGTGGTTAATTTTGATTTGATGTAATATTTATATAAAATATTTCCAAAAGGTTATTTAACTAAACTTTATTATTTATATTCTATATTAATTAAATATTTCAGTTTTTTTTCCACCGCTTATTTTTTTTGTCTTTTTAAAAGTTATGATCAAATTATTTTCACTAAAGTCTTCTAAATCTTTTTTAATTTAAAGTATGGATTTTACCAAATTTATTATACTTGGCCTATTAAATATTTTTTAATTTAAAATTAACATTCTCTAATATTTAAAAAATATTAAAAATAAAAATTAAATAATTTAAATAAATAATAAGATCACAAATCTAAATTTTAAAAAACGTTTTTTTTTTCTTATTCATCCGTAATAACTAATCCTCATTTAAAATTTGCAAAAGGAAAGAACTTAAATCAAATTTTATGTGTCCACTAGTTTTCTGAAGTCTGTGCAATGCACGGAATTAAAAAAAATAATACTTTAAGTATTAAAATTTTATTTTTAATTTGATTAAATTATTAGATAAATTATATAATATAGATTTAATAAGTATGACGTAGAATTGAATTTTCATACCTTTTTTACAAATACGCGTTACGTAAATTTTAAATTTTCATAGATCCAAGCATAACTTGTGTTACGGACTGGGCCATAAAGGCCCATCCCGGCGACCCAACACTCAGGCCCATATCCGCGGACCCGACCCGACCTCTCATAAATGATCACCGACAAGGTCGCCNATATTATTATATTATTGTTACGGACTGGGCCATAAAGGCCCATCCCGGCGACCCAACACTCAGGCCCATGTCCGCGGACCCGACCCGACCTCTCATAAATGATCACCGACAAGGCCGCCACTCTCTAGCCGCTCAGGGTTAACAGCTCCGAGATCTTCGTCGCCTTCCGCGATGTCCGGGGACAGCGCGCACATCACGGATATCCCCCCGCCTCCGCGATGCCCGAAATCTCCTCCATCACCTCGGCTATATAATGAGCCTATATCCCAGGTACGAAGACATCACATAATCATTCACTATACTTCTTCGACCCTTGCTTACTTGAGCGTCGGAGTAATTGCAGGTACACACCGCAATTGCGAGTCCAGAGATCGATCGTGCCAAGGTCAGAGTTTTCATTCGGTTCCACAGTCTCAGGATTCAGAGCTTGTACCGAGGTAGATACTTCGGAACATTGGCGCCGTCTGTGGGGATCGCGGCATTCCCACTTTTCTTTGAAACCTGAGCACTCGTTGTTAATCCATCGCCAGCAACATGCCTCCCAAGAACACCCGAAGGACCTACAGATTGGTGCATTCCAGAGGATCAGCACCCGCTGGCACCCCGACAGCACCCTCCCAGGCGGCACAGGCGTCACAGGTGTCCCCAGCACGGTCCACGCTTCTCATTCCTCCCGTATCATCGCCTCCAAGGAGCCAACCACAGCAACAGCCTGCAGGGGAAGACCTGCCTCCACCGCCGACTCTGGCGGATGTGGTCCAGACCCAGGCGGAAAAGATCGCCCGATTGGAGGTTGCCCTAAGTCAACTCGCCCGCGTGGATGAAGAGCGGAAGCAAAGAGACCTCCGCGAAGCGG
>QANU01090789.1:2736-108192 GCA_003254905.1 Nissolia schottii
TTGCACGTCAACATAACCGGTTGACGTTGTATCCTCTCCAAGTCAGTAGTGATTTCAAGCAGAGGATAGTAGAGGCTCAGAAAGTTTGCCAGGAGGACACTTGGTGTAAATTCCGCAAGGCTGTGGAAGAAGGTAAGATCAAGGAAGTGACAACAGGTGATGATGGTATTTTAAGGTTTGACGGGCGCATTTGCGTGCCCAGAGAAGGAAGCTTACGGGAGGATATCCTGAAGGAAGCTCACAAGAGTCATTTCACGATGCACCCAGGTACTACCAAGATGTACCATGATCTTAAGCAGATGTTCTGGTGGCCAAGATTGAAGCGACATGTCGAGGACTGGGTACAGAAATGCTTAGTTTGTCAGAAAGTGAAGATTGAGCACCAGAAGCCACCAGGATTACTGAATCCTCCAGAGATTCCAGAGTGGAAGTGGGAGGCCATAGCTATGGATTTTGTTTCAAGCTTACCGCGTACTCGGACCGGAGTTGATGGTATTTGGGTGATTGTGGACAGATTGACTAAGTCTGCTCACTTTATCCCAATTAAAATGACTTACTCACTGGAGAAGCTGGTACAGCTATATATCAAGGAGGTGGTAAGATTGCATGGGGTGCCATCTTCTATCATTTCAGACAGAGATCCCAGATCTACTTCCCGATTCTGGACTGCATTTCAGAAGGCGTATGGCTCACAGTTGCATTTGAGTTCAGCGTATCACCCTCAGTCTGATGGTCAGTCCGAGCGGACTATTCAGACCTTGGAAGATATGCTACGAGCTTGCACTCTAGACACGCCAGGAAACTGGGAGGAAATCTTACCGTTTGTGGAGTTTGCCTACAATAATAGCTATCAAGCTAGCATTGGTATGGCTCCGTTCGAAGCATTGTATGGCAGGAAGTGCCAGTCGCCGTTGTGTTGGAATGACAGCAGGCAGTATCGTTGTTTAGACCCTGACGAAACCAGGAAAACAGAAGAATTGATGAAGTTGTTGCGTAAGCGAGTGTTTACAGCACAAAGCCGACAGAAGAGCTATGCAGATAACCGGAGGAGACCGCTCGAATTCCAAGAGGGAGATCATGTCTTCCTAAAGGTTACTCCGGCGACAGGTATTGGAAGGTCCTTGAGGATCAAGAAGCTGAACCCCCGATTCATTGGACCGTTTCAGATCTTGGAACGAATTGGACCGGTAGCATACCGGATAGCTCTTCCGCCGAACCTAGCCAACATTCATAATGTTTTTCATGTCTCTCAGTTACGCAAATATTATGCATCCCCCGAGCATGCGCTTCAGTCCGAACAGATACAGGTTAGAGAAGATTTATCCCTACCGCTAACACCGCAACGAATCATTGACCATAAGATTCGTCAGACGAGGAACAAGGAGCTTCCTATGGTACGAGTGGTATGGACAAACGGGGAATTAGAGGAGAAAACGTGGGAGTTAGAAGCGGATATGAAGAAAGCCTATCCGGAGTTATTTTGAGAG
The DNA here is from genome assembly GCA_003254905.1 of Nissolia schottii. Classification (NCBI taxonomy): domain Eukaryota; kingdom Viridiplantae; phylum Streptophyta; class Magnoliopsida; order Fabales; family Fabaceae; genus Nissolia; species Nissolia schottii. The sequence continues at coordinate 4,224 of QANU01090789.1, forward strand.
GTATGAACCTATCCTTATCTTTCAATTTCGAGGTCGAAATTTTTCGAAGGGGGGTAGAATGTAACAACCCAAGTTTTCCCTCCACCAAAAATTCAGCTTAATAAATAATTTGGAACATGTTAATAAAGAAAAGATGAGATAAAAATGAAATAAAATTCGAAGAATTTATTTAATGTCTATCGTATTAGGTAAAAATAATAATTTTGCGATCCCGTGACGTTTGGTGACGTTTGGGTTAGTATTAGGCTATTTTTAGAACTTAAGTGTGACTCAAAGGAGTCTGTAAAATACACTAATATGAAAATAATGTGAGAATATTTCAAGAAAAATTTAAATATGAACAAGGAAAATTTATAGGTCACAGCGGTATGTCCGAAATATTTTTAGGACATTCGGACATAAATAGTTAATGAACGAATATGACCAAAATTATACCAAAAGAAAAATAAAACACTTAGGGCCCAAGGCCACTAAGTCTCCCACGGCACACACACACCCACGAGACACACACATATTTTCTTTCCTTTGTTTTCCAAGTTCTCTAAAACCTAGAGCTTCAAAGCTCCAAAGCTCTTCCATCTTCATCATTCTTTGCTTTTCATCACCATAATCTACTCTCAAATCATCAAGGAGATAAGCTAGTAGCAAAGCTAGGAATTCTCTTCAAGTGAAATCCAAGGAACCAAGTTCCCTAAACCTAATCTCCATAACCTAGGGTTTCTTGGCAAAGAACTCAAGGATGCTTCAAGTCCATCTTCACCTTTCTTAATCCCTCTTAGTTCCAAATCATAGACCTAGCAAGGAGGAGCATAAGCAAGTAAGATTATTTTCTTCTCCCTTGGTGAATCAAAGTTTCCATAACCTAGGTTTTCTAATAATTTCAAGGTTTCCATGTTTAGGTAAAAAGGAAACTTCAAGCTAGCCATCAAGCTTCAAGTCCATCTTTTCCATTATTCTACAAGTGGGTAACTTGAGTTCCTCACCTTCTTTGAGGGTGGATGATGAATTATGTGCTTATGTGTATATCTATGTCTCTATGTATGTATGTTTATAATTGTTAGAATTGATGCTAGGCTTAGGGAGACGATTCTGAAGGGTCCTGTGACCTGGATTAGATAGGTTTATTGTATGTTATAGATGTGTGACGTATTTCATGCATTCAGGATAAAGCAAGGTTAGAAAATGAGAATTCATGATGAGATAAAGAAAGAAAATGAAATGAATTGAAACATGGAGAAACAAGTATGCCATGCTGCAGGTACATGAATGTCAGAAATGATGAAAAAGGGGCAAAAGGCCCAATGATGAGAAAAGGCCGTGATCACGTGAGCCCATTATGATCCCACTTCAGGAGGTCCGAGGGGCATCCTGAATGTGGAAGCCCGCCACAGGTGGTGTTGAGATAACATACCTGGGGGTGTGCGGTTACCACGCCTTTGCATTGTCGTACGGGGGCAAGCCTAGGTGGGGGTACAATATCCGCCCACTGTCAATGGGTCCCGAGGGGGCACATGGCAGGTGGAAGCCCACCGCAGGGGTCACAGAGGACCACCTGGAGGTGCGAGGTTAGTCCGTCATAGTAATGTCAAGAGAGGACAATACTATGGTGGGAATAACATACATTCTAAAAGCTGAGGATTATGTAATGCATGAGCATTTAGCATGTTTATTTTGTTATGCATAAGTATGTAAAAAGGTGCATTCTGGTTATTCAGATTATTTCATTATGTATGAGAGATTATAAGCTATTATCAGGTTGTTATGTTGTTACCGTCAAGAGAACGCTCAAGACGGATATGTATGTAAACGTAATATTAATCAGCACGAGAACGTAGTAAGCAAGAATAGTTCCCAGATCACATAGTAAGGTAGATAAAGCCGTTCAGATAGGCCAGATAATAATCTGTAGGATATGTAGTATACCTGTTCACTTAGAGATCTCTGAGCGGCCTGAAGTCCGACCTAATATGGAACGAGACTTAGGAACTAAAGTTACTTCCACTGAGAACCTACCGTTCTCACTCCCACTACCTTATTGACTTCAGGTACGGATGATGACGCATGTTTTGAGGATGCCGATGAGCCGTCAGCAGAGCCATGAGCGGCTGTGACAGGATAGGGACATAGAGATATGCTGGATGTCCAGATTTTTGCCAAGGGTCTCTAGCAGCCCTTGTATTTTGATATGTATTTTGATATGATGTATTATGACTCATGTAGTTGATATTTTGATCTATGTACATGGATGTATCTTATGTATTACATATACACTTATGTGACTTTGTATGATGGACCCCTGGATGTATATTGGATGTTCTATTACACTACTGCTACACGTTTTGTTATATTCATCTTTCAGACGCATGGCTCTAGTTTTGTAATTATATAATGTCAATGAAAAGTTTAAAATTGGTCCTTATTTTCTTAAACCACTATTTTCAAAAGATAACGACGGACTAAGATATTCCGATCAGATGGCAAACAACCTAGTGAGCTTTGTTTACTACGTACGGGTAAACAGTTAGCTAGGGTGTTTTAAACAATCTCATCATCTTCCACCCTGCTCAAGATATTCATCTTGGAGAAAAGAGGAGTTCAAGCTTTGGAAAACAACAAGGCTTGTAGGACTTCACTCAAAACTCTCCTCACCATCACCAGGTTTTCTACAAGTGGGTAACTATGCATAAATCACCTTCCTTGGTGATCTATTTATGGTTGTTTTTGGTATATGATATAATGCATGTGTTGTCAAAGATTTATTGAGAATAAATATTCTGTTACCTGTTGCGTTCATTTCATGAGTTTTATGATTTATGAATGTTCTTGTTGATGCTGTGTATCGCTGGTTTATGTGGGGCTTTGAGATGAATGTGAGAAAATGTGAGGAAATGAGAGAAAATAAGCAACAGAGAGTGAGTGCCGAACGGGGTTCGCGGAGGATCCCTAGAGTGACTGAGGGGAGTCCGAAGAAAGATGCTGAGTGGTACCTGGGATGGTACTAAGTTGTTCCGTGGAGAGTAACCTAGGGGGTCTAGAGTTGATGAGCGGCATCAGGAATGGTGCTGAATGGGGTTCCGCGTAGGATCCCTGGAGAGCTGAGAGGGTTATGTGAAAAGTGCTAAGTGGGCACTGGGAGTGGTGTTGAGTGGGTTCCGCGGAGGATCCTTAAAGTGTTGAGGAGGTTGCATGGAGTTGTTGAGTGGGCACCAGAAATGGTGTTGAGTGGGTTCCGCGGAGGATCCCTGGAGAGTTGCGAGGGTTACGTGAAGAGTGCTAGTGGTGACCGAGTGGGTTCCGCGGAGGTACCCTAGAGTGACTGAGTAGGTTCCTGAAGTTTCTGACTGGACGCCAGCAGCGGTGCCACGTGGGTTCCGCAGAGATCCCCTGGAATGGTTGAGTGATCCCATGGAGAGTTGCTTAGTGGGTTCCGCGGAGGTTCCCTGAAATTGCTGGTGGTTCCCGAAAAGGGGTTCCGAGGTCCACATATATTCCAACGAGCACCTAGCAGTAGAAGTGTATGTGACATGTTTATCTGTATTGCTGTAAGCCACCTAAAGGTGCCAAGAACAAGAACATAAGTATTGAGTCTTGCATGCATCATGAGGGTAGATCACCAGAGTCTATGTTGTGACCAAGGTTAACGAACGAAGATAATAATGAATGTAAGAACCAGAATAGTACAGAAAGATAAAAGTGCATATGATGATGATGATGGTTACGAATGAATAAGGCCATCGTGCCTACCTGGCTTAGCCCAAAGGAAGGCGGTCAATGAAAGCATATGGGACCAGCTAATGAAATTGTTAAGTTCATGCATAGTACACAAGAGCAGGCTCGAAGGGAACGCAGGCATTGTGTACGTCACCATGCTCGAAGGGAACGCATGGGGCTCGATCACGTCACCAGGCTCGAAGGGAACGCGTGGGACACGATCACCTTGCATACATACCTATGTGGTTAAAGCGTCGCTATGTCTCAACCATGTCACCATGCTCGAAGGGAACGCATGGGGCAAGGTCACCGGGCATACATATATGTGTAGTAGTGTCAGAACGGTCAAGGATAGAAAACACGAGAACCTAGTAAGAAAGATTAGTTCCCTGTCACCTAGTAACTAGATAAAGCCGCCCAGGAACTTAGGCAAGAAATAACTGGTAGGATGTCTAGATGCATGAACACTTAGAGATCTCCTGGTCGGCCGGAGCATAATCGAGTAACCAGATTTCCCTCTATGCCATAGTTAACCACTGAGAACCACCGTTCTCACCCCACTCACTTATGGCTTCAGGCGAGTTAGATGACGACCCCGCCGAAGAAGCGGCGGATCCTTCGCAGCAGATTTAGGACTGTTGATCCTGAGACAGGGGAGGAGGCGGAGCTGTGGACAGTGTTCGTAGTGAACCGTCCCCCACCTCTCCGAGTTACACCAATGGTTGTCCCAGAGCCAGAGATTTTCGCTGACGGCGAGCCCGCTCCCTATGAGAAGGACGTAGAGGTCGATCCAGTCTCCGTTCGACTCCGACCGCCAGACGTACCTGTGTCCTCACCACCTGAAGAGGATTCTCTCATCGAGATCTTGGAGGAGGAGGATGAGCCCGAGGAGCCGGAGCAGGAGGACGAGGAGGAGGACCCGGAGGAGGACCCCAGCGACGATGAGCCGGGGATCTGACCAGCCCTGTCCCCAAACCCTGTCATCAGACGACATTTTTTTGCCAGCAGCACTAGCTTGATGTATATTTTGCTATATGTTATTTTGTAGTACGGGCTTAGGATATGTACAGCCCTTTTTGATGTATTAGTAAAATATTTATGATAAGTATCTATGACTATTTGACATGTATGAAATTAATTGCTTGACCCACTTGGTACTGTTTACTTTACTGTTTATGTATGTACTTGTATGACAGACGATGCTCGGATTTATCTGTGATACGATTATACGGGTCCACACGCATGGCTCTAGATTGACGCATGACAATAGCTTATGTTTAAAAAGAAAAAAAATGGGTCCTTATTTTCATTTAACTTAATTATTTTCCGAAGTAAAGTAGGGACTATCAATACTCCCACACAGCAGATAACAACCTAGCGGACGCGGATTATGACTTAAGCATAAGCTGCTAACCTAGGGTGTTACAATATACATAATCCAAAAGTATCATATACATAATCCATATACATAGTATCGAAATGCAAGGGCTACTGGACATAACTCAGCAGGTCTTTGACCAAGAAATCCTGGCATCCAGCTATCTCTAGGTCCATGTCCCGTCACGACCGCTCATGGCTCCTCGGGCGATTCGTCGGCCTCCTCGAAATACGAATCATCATAGGTCCCTGAAGTCATAAGGCAGTGGAGTGAGAACGGTAGGTTCTCAGTGGAGTTAACTTTAGCTCTTGGATCTCGCGTTTTGTTAGGTCGGACTTCAGGCCGCTCACAGATTTCTAAGTGTGCATACATACTAAACATCCTACTGATTATTATCTGGCCTAAGGTTCTGAACGGCTTTATTTATGTTACTAAGTGATAGGGAAACTACTCTTGCTTACTAAGTTCTCGTGCTTATTAACATTATGTATACATACCTAGCCATCTCGAGCGTTCTCTTGACGGTAATTACAGAATATCAGATACATACATTTCATATAGTCATGCATATCAGATTGAACATGGTTTTTGGAATATATGTTATCCCCACCATAGTAATGCCCTCTTTCGACAGTACTATGACGGAATAACCTCGCACCCCCAGGTAGGCCCTCTTTCGACCTTCCTGCGGTGGGCTTCCACCTGCCGCGTGCCCTCTCTCGACACCTCAGCAGTGGGCAAATGTTGTACCCCCACCTAGCATGCCCTCTTTTGACAGTGCTAGGCGTGATAACCACACACCTCCAAGTATGCCATATCGACACCACCTGTGGCGGGCTTCCACCGTCAATATGTCCCTCTGACCTACTGAAGTGGGATCGTTTGGCTCTCATGATCACGGCCTGTACATGTTTCTCAGAATTTTTCAGCATTTCTTTTCATACAACATTTTCAGCATTTCTTTCCTTTCAGTACCTGCAGCATGACATGACTTGTTCCCTATGGTTCAATTCATAATCTTTACTTATTGCAGAATTACTTCTAGTCCTCTCAGAATCATCTTATCATGATGCATGGAATGCTAACAGATTATGTCACATACTGCACATACTGCACTTACATCAGTTACCAATTACAATTAAATCATTGATTGTTAGACTATGTGCCTCAAAACAGCTTCCATAAGACTTTCAGGTCTCAGACCGCTCAGCGGTACCCTAGGGTCGCTCAGCGGTATGAGCCTGATCGCTCAGCGGTGCACTCCGCCCAGCAGTACCAAGGGCCGCTCAGCGGTCACTGGCGAATCTGAAACCGATTTCTTTGTTTTCTTTCCTTTCTTTCCCTCTTTTCTCATGGATGCTCCTTGAGGTTCTCACACATATTCCAACCATCAAAATCCTATCTAGTCCAGGTCACAGGACCCTTCAGAATCATCTCCCTATCCTAACCAAAGTTCAAAACTACCTAAGCATGCATACAAACATCAAGACATACACACACATAAACACATACATCCACCAAAGAGGTGAGTAAACTAGAGTTACCCACCTTGGGGAGCTGTTCGGTGATGGGAAAGGCGTGGGGGAGAGCAGTTCTCCAAGCCTCGAGCACGGTCCAAGCTTCCGGCAGCGTTTCTGCAGGGTAACCGTGGCGCATACAGGCAGAGTTTCCTCTAGTTCTAGAGAGAATTTCTCTCTTCCAATTTTCTGAATATGGGGGGGCTATTTATAGCCAAAATTCTGCCCCTAAAAATTACCTTTTTACCCCTATGCATATTTACAATTTTGCCATTTTCTATTTTCTTTTATAATTAATTAATTAAAAAGATATTCCTAATGTCACATCAATGAATAATATTGGAATTTTTTATTATTTTCCTTGCCATCTGAATTAATCACGTGGGCTGCCCATATTTTTGCTTTCTCCCGATTTCGTTTCGCTCGTGTTTTATCGCTCGCAGTGCCGGTGCGTAGCGCACGGTCGTCCGAAAAATATTTAGCTTATACCGTTGCGATCCTCTATTTTCCCCCTACATGGGAATATTATTGGATTAAGGCAATTGTAATTTTTCCTCCGGGGCAGTATTCTTTACAGATACTTTCGGCCCGTTTTCGCTCGCCGGTGTCTGAACAGGACCGTTCCGTTGGCGTTTCCGCGATCGCCCGTTCTCGCCCATTTTCCTAATGAGGTTTTGGGCTACTCTAAGGCATCTTAAAATGTTTCCCTCCATAAAGTATGATTTCCAGAGACTTGAGGCCCTCTGCTCAGTTCTACTGGCTAAACGGGGCCAAACGTGACCGTTCTAGTGTCTGCGGAGTCGTCCGAAACCGAACCGATTTCCGTTTTACCGACACTTTAGGTTTTTCGTCCATCTCTAGGGGTCGAGAAGAATCATTTGAGTGTCAGCAGAATTTGGAAATACCCCACAGAATAATTTCTACTGACCTCAAGAGGTTAATTCCTACAAAGGGCTCTACGAGTAGTTATTCGGGGGAACTTTCACTAAGGGATATATTTGTAATGTTTTTCTCCTTTCTAAATTTATTTATACATTACTTTATTTATTTTTAAGAACTTTTTACTAAGGGAAAAAAAAAGCGGGATGTTACACCGGCAGATCAATTTTGATCAGGTTTTGGCGTTTTCGGTCCCGACACTTCGCGTACGGCTGTTCTAAAAATATTCTGATTACATCTTTGTGATCCCCTAATTTTTCCTAAGTAATATGCTAGGGTCATTTAGTTATTTATGAATTCTCGTCTGTAGCCGTACCTTTTACGGATACTTTAGACGCTCGGTTGTGTTCAGACGGCAGAAAGGGTTCATTCTAGTGTCTGCAGAATTTCTCAAAACTGAGCAGAATTTCTTCTACAGACATTGTAACCTAAGAGTTTATATTTGTAATAGTTTATCCTACAACGAGAGTTGCTAAACAGTTGTCGACCGAGATTTTCGCCGAGGAGGAAGCAGGATGCTACACGATGATTTACCAATCTTTCTCGTATAGGATTTGAGTTGATCTAAGGTATTCGTGAACTTTCTTCTGTAACCTTTTATTTTATAGATATCTTAGACCCACGGTTATACTCGGATAAAAAAAGGATTTGCCTTAGTGTCCGCAGAATTTTAAGAAAATGAGCAGAATTATTTCTACAGACACTTTTAATTCAAAGGTTTGGGTGAAGGATTGTTTCCCTTATTTGACTAATGAAATCTTTGCTAAGGGAAAAAAGCGGGATGTTACAAGGAACCTAAGTTCCATAACCGTCATAACGAACGATTCCCGGTTATTTGGGCCTCCCTCTACTCCAGCAGGGGTCTGGTGGTGTCCCACCACGCTTCTGTTGCGCCTCTCAACCTTATGGTCGCAACCTCGACTTGTTGAGTGTCAGTACAGAAGATGTTTTTGAATACCTGCTCTACCCGCTATATCCAGTTATGGACTGCCTCCAGGTCCATAAGTCTATTGAATGTAGGGGGCCTGGCCTTCGCAAAACCCCATACTTCTGTGCATCATCTTCCTGCAATGTTGGGGGTTGGCTAGGGTTAATGTGGCTTGGGGGTTTTGACTAGTTCGATTTCTGGTTGTGACGAACCCTGATTCTTTAGGGTTGAAGGCTTGGCTAACCCTAACTATCCGATTGAACTTCAACAAATAACTAAGGGGAGTAATATAGTTTTATTGGCTTGGTGATTTTTGTGTTGGCCTCCGCCTTATTGTTGTTAGACCCATTGGTTGTTCCAACCCAATCCCTGACTCCTGGGACATCAATACACCTATACGGCGTGGTAATGATTTGGAATATAGAAATCCTTGGGGTACGCCTGACACGGATCCTCCGGAAAGTTTCCACAGAGGTTTCTAAGAATTAAACCTCAACTCTGAAGAGCGAATTGAGAGAAAGGAGTACAGAGTTGAGAAAAATTGGAGAATGGGAGGAATAGGAAAACTACCGTTGTAGTAATCCGAGGGCCTGGTAGGAATGATTCCCTTACGTGTTTAAGTGTTCTCGCCTCCTTGTACGCTTGTCTTCCCACCTCTTGGTCTTTGACGGCTTGATCCTAGATGCGACTTGAGCAGAAGAGGTACATCTGGAATTCTTCCACCCGTCATTGCTTGGCTTTTCACAGCCATTCCTCAGCTGTGCCTTGAAATTTCCTGGGAAGTGAATCTGACCCTCCAGGTTCAGGCAGGAGACATCCTCGAACCTCGGTGCCTTCTTGCTCTCGGCCACTGGGAATTCCTCCTCCGCTACTGCGCCATCGTAGGGGATTCTGACAACCTGCGACATTTGCCTCCGGTGCTGTCGGGAGTTACGTTCCTCTGGGAAGTCGCTGCCGTCCTCCAAGCCTAGGCCTGCTCCCTGATTGTACTTGCAAAAACCTTCAAAGTTCGCATGTCGTCGTATACCATTCCTCCATGGTAGCATAGCTGAGTAGTTACACTCGCACCGTCTCGGGTTGGCCAGACTCGAAAAGGGTTAGTGTACCTAGGTTCACACTATACAACTCCGTAGGGTGTACACCGTGATCATGCTTGAAAGCATAGTGCAGCTCAGCCCTCAGGCTCACTTGGACCAAATTGTTCTGATATCAACTGTAATACCCCCACTTTCAGCTTACGCTCTAATCGTAACACTGATTATAGGGTTGTTATCTGCTTGGTTGAAGTTACTTTTAGCCCCTACTTTTAGCTTGGAAAATACAGACCGTTTTGAAATTTTTCTCACCTCTTTACTAGTTTACAAATTAAGAGCCATACGCGTCAATGAATTATACATAGATACAAGCGATAGAGTCCTGTCAGACTTAAGCGTTACTATCGTAAAAAGTAGATCTTCAAAACTTTTTATAACATACATAGATGTACAATCGATTGGTCCAAAATACAAATACACAGTGAGTAATGGTTATTTACATTTACCACACTTAGCCGCCAACGGCCTAACTAGACCATGTGACTGTTACATGTTATACTTCACTAATCCCTGCCCTGTGATGAAAGCCTTTTTAACCACTTTCTAGAATCTTGACACAGCTTAGGTTTTGTTACAACTATGCCAAGCTCGTAGAAAGCTTATCTGCGCCTTTGTCGTTCAAATTAAATTTATATATATATATATATCCTACTTTACGGCTTTCAGATTCCAAAGGAATCCGATTGCAGTATAGTCGGGTATAGTCGAACCACAGAGAGTTGCAAAACTACCGTTCTTGAGTTCGTTTAATTAAACAATGGAGCGAAGGGTTTGATAAATTAATAGTTAAATAAATAAGTAAATAAATGACATAAAAGTAAATAGGAAACAAATCGAAGGTAGTTCTGGAGCTTGTTGGGAATTTTAATCACATCATAGTTTCGTGCATCCAGTTACTTATTACATAGAACTATCGATTGATTGCCCGCCACCAGTTTGTAACTCGTCATCACTTTCACACATGACAAGATCATAGGTTTCCTTTGTTAAACTGTCACTTTCGGACACAAGCTTAACAAAGTAAGCCAGCATTAATTCAGATGTTAAAACGGCTAATCTTAATTCCAGTTATGGCAACAAGATTAGATGAAATGGTTTAGTTCCGACTCTACTGATTGTAACTTCCGTTCACAACGTTCGAGCCATAGATCTAGTTAAGCATAATGATGTTGATCTTAACTTGGTTATGATTCAATTAGCATAACTATCGTTCATACAATTAAATCCCAAATCAAGAATCAAAACATTAAGGAAGACTAGCATTAAGTTTAAAACCATTCAAGCAAATCATAGGAAAAGGATAGATTCATATGTAATAGTTACATGGATACAAGCAAACTACAATAATGACCAAAATCCCAACAAAAAGAGGATTAGGAACCCATCTTACAAGAGAATCTCGGAGGCAAGGTTTAGGCACTTACCATGACACGTGCTCACGCTATCATGGCCATGGCTTCGCCAAGCTTCCTCGATCTCCGGCTCCTTCACAAGCCTCGTCTTTGCTCCTAACCTAACCTAAACTAAACTAAGCTTTAAAAGTACAAAAGAAATGAAGAAGAATGGTGTTTTAGGGGGTGGAGAATATATGTTGGATGGATCCCTCGAATGGACACGGCCTCCTCTATTTATAGGCAGATTTTGGGTCCATCGCTCAGTGGTTTTGGTACAACCGCTGAGCGATAATGTCCTTTTCGCTGAGCGGCGGCGCTTAATCGCTGAGCGGCTTATCCTTTTACGCGGAGTAATAAATGTTCCGGCAGCTTTTGCAGGGCGGCGCCGCCATCCAACCTGGCGCCAGCCTAGAGCATTAAATGCGCCGGTGCAAGTGGCTGCCGACATCCATCCGATGAGCGATAGGGGATTAACCGCTGAGCGGTTTGCTCTTGAGCGCTGAGCGATGCCTTGTTCCTCGCTGAGCGGTGCCTTCGTCTAGAATCTTCTTTTTAAGCTCTTTTCCAATTCTGCCCTTTTCTTCCCTTCTTCATGGGATTATTCCTCATAAATTATGCTTGCATCCATTCTTCAAAATATATTTAATATCCTACAAAATATGGGGAATTAATTAGATAATTCGTTTAAAAACATAACAGATAAGTGCCATTTTGATATGTTAATTTTGTGTAAATTGGGCACTTATCACCTTGCTTGCTAGTTGAACAGTAGCACTGTTGCTCCTCTGCGATGTCACGACTCAAGGCTTCCGCTACAGAAGAAGTTCTTGTCCTCGTCCCAAGGTAAGTCCAGGTCCTCGCGGCGTGCCTCAGGTTCCTGCCTGGAATCATAACGATGTGGGGGTAAGAACATTACGTCCTCAGTGGGGTCCTTCGGGGAATACCTATTCGTTTCGCTTCAATTATGATTCCGCCGCTCAGGGATCTCTAGGTGTCGACTCATACTAATACCCCTACTGATTATTATCCATGCTAGGCCTGAGCAGCTTTATCTACGTTACTAAGTGATCGTGGGAAAATCTAATCTTGCTTAACCTAGTTATCTAGTCTCGTGCTTTCTAGCTTATACCATTAGGGCCTTGTGATACTACATCACGTACCCACATTCTTCTACTCGAGATGTCACCCTGTGACGTTCGTTACATATAGACATACTTACATATACATATAGCATTCATCAAGTGACCTTCATGCATGTCTGGGGAAAAAGGGTTCTCTTACGCGCCTGTAGCTGCGTCTGTTTCGTTACTGGGTGCCCCCCCACTCCCTTGCTGACTGCGGGATCTTCATCCCCATACAGCCGCAACCGCTTACAACCACTCAACTGATAGAATGGCGGGTGTGCACCCTGGTGGTAGCACTGGCAAATGAGAGCTCGCTTGTCCACGTCTGGGGGACAAGACCTCTCTTTTTCTTTCTTTGTCCGCATCTGGGGGACAATCCTCCGCCACGTCTGGGGGCGTAGGTTGCTTACCACAACTGGGGGTGCGCCTTATGCCACGTCTGGGGGCATATCTTTCTTTCTTTCTGCGATCCACGTCTGGGGATCCTTTCCGCCACTTTTGGGGGCGTTGTTTACACCATGTCTGGGGTGTACTTACTCGTCTTTTAAATGTCATGACATAAAAGCTCAAGCGTTCTTTTCTTACTTTCTTTTCTCTCGTCCAGGTTGAAACCCGCGTTCAGATCATTGTCTGCGTAACATAATCATAACCCAATTCGTCTCGCACGGCCGGGGAGTGCTTGTCAGGTATGACGTACCAAGAGAGGGATTCCTATTACATAACTATGTCATAACTTCGGGCTACTCCAACCCTTTGTGGCCAGGGCCCGTCTTCAGACTTAACTGGTTCCCTATGTTCATTCTTTATCTTGGTACAATTTGGTGACTTTAACCTCTAGTTATCTATAGTCGTCCTAAGCCTTACTGACGACCGAATCCTCATGATGCATATTATTTAAAAGTACGACATATAATCACATAATTATTTACTTCCTTGTAGGTATACTTCTAAAGACTCGGTGCTGGGTTCGAACGTGCGGGCTCATGAGAACTCCTCGGTTCAAAGTTAACTTAGTAACATAGGGTTCCTTAGGTCGCTTAACGCCCTGGCTAGGTCGCTCAACGCCCATGAGGGACTCCCTGGTTACTCAGTCATCCTTATGCCAAACTTTTCTCACTGGTTCAAGTCATGTCGCTCAGTGCCTGGGCTAGGCCGCTCAGCTCACAGACCAAAGACAAGCTCAGTGGTTCAACTCAGGGTCAAGCCGCTCAGCGCACCAGGATAGCCGCTCAGCGCTCGGTCCTGCGTCAAACTGCTCAGCGGGCCTGTGTAGCCGCTCAGCATCTCGTACTGCGCTAGGCCGCTCAGCGGGCAAGTCACAGTGTCGAAAATAGAATTTCTTTTCTCAGTGCTTACTGAGGCTTCCTACACAGTTCTAACCAGCATAGTTATATTTTCCTAACCTCAAAATTTCTAAAAATCCTTCATGCATATTTAACTCCATATTTTTCTCATAATATTCCTAATTTTTCCTACTCAAAATACAGACATAAACATATAGATAAAAATCCCATATACAGGGGGAATCGGACTACCCACCTCTAAATCCAATTTGGAAACGGTAAAAGTGAAAAGGAAAATTCCTTGAGCACTTCCATGACGATCTTGCTATTTTTCCGGCGTCCGGCAGCATCACAGCAGTGCACGAACGATCAAAGAAAAAACAAAGAAAACAAAGAAACAAAGAAACAAGGCTTTAAAGCTTCAGGGGAAACAAAATAAGAAAAAAGGCGTCCGGGTGGGGGGAAGAAAACAAATAACAAAGAAAGAAAAACAAAGAAAACAAAGAAAACAAAGAAAGAAAAACAAAGAAACGAAGAAGTAGGAAGCATAATGCTTCTGAAAGAAAACAAAATGAAAATGGTGACAGGGGGTATATATAGGCCCCCCACCGTGGTTGTATACATACATATATATATATATATATATATATATATATATTATATAATTCTTATTATTATATTATATATATATATATTATATTACTATTATATTATTATTTTTACTATTCTAGTATATTTTATATATATATATATATATATATATCTAACCTATGGATAAGCATGACCCCCTTCAGTCCAATTTTGATCATGCTTGATAGCGTTTTGTCATTTGCAGTGTCAGTACTTCGCGTACGGTTGTCCAAAAAATATTCCGGACGCACCATTGTGATCTACTAATTTTCCCTTATTAGTAGTTAAGTCCGATGGAGATATTTGGGGAATTATTATTTTATTAGTGTATTTTACGGTTACTTTCGGTATCCGGAAAAATTCCCGATTGGTCCGAAAATCGCTGTAAGTCTCGGGGAAAATCCGCGGGGTCACGAAACCTCAATTTTGACTACGATTCTTATAAGTTAAAGGTGATTCTTATGAATTAAAGGTAATAATTTAATTTTCTCGCCTCCCTAATCCACCTATAATTATTTATTATGCTAAATATCCATACAGTGAAAAAGTGGGATGTTACACCCCGCCTACCATTTCCCTAGACGACCTAGACTTTTCCAGCAACGCCGAGCCATGATTGCTGTTTTATTTTCTTTCTAGCATTTTGTATTTTTTTGTTTGTTTTTGCCTAACATTTTCAGTTTGGTTGTTCTTCTTCATAATAGTTTAAATATTATGTTTTTACTTTATACTTATGGATTGCTTTTATAATTCTGACTATTGCTTTATAATTATGTAATCGTGTTTTCTGTTTTCTTTGTTTGGTTGTTATGTTCTATTTTTAGTTGTTCTGTTTGTTCTATATATATTGTCTGTGTTGGTTATTCTCTGTTGTGTTCTTTTTTTCTTCTTTTTGATGATGTCAAAAAGGGGGAGAAAGGTAGTGTCTGGTATTGCTTGGTCTGTTTTACACAGGAAGAGAAATCCAACAAAACCAAGGCAGGCTAGATAGTCCGCAACACAGGGGGAGCACAGTCAAAAGAACTTCAACTTTCAACGATGATTTTGTCATCATCAAAAAGGGGGAGAATGTGAAGAAGATTCTTTCTCTGACCTTGATGGCTTGGTTTTTGATGACGACAACAAACATCAACAAAAAGCAGAAAAAGGGAATGACACAATCAAAGAACCGCAAAGCTCAACTGTTCATCACTGAAGGTTCAAGTGTTTTACCGTAGTGTCTAAATAGTTAGCATGTGTTATGATATTGTGGTTTATGGCTCAAAAAGTTTTCATCATAAATAAGGATAACATTTTTCTAAAACCCTAAAATCATTTAGCAACACTTTTGTAGGGTTTGAAACACTTTGAAAACAATTTCTGCATGAGTAATCGATTACTCACTTGGTGTAATCGATTACCACCATTTAAAATTCGAAAATTTTTGAATCATTTTAGGTGTAATCGATTACCGATTCGAAGTAATCGATTACCACTTCAGTAAATTTGAATTTGGGCAAAATTTAAGTGTGTAATCGATTACCACACTTGGTTAATCGATTACATGCTCGAATGGGTGTGTTTTTCATGAAACAATGTGATGTTTGGCATTTGTATGCTACAGCAATGGTTCATGAACAGGCACCTCTGCCTATATAAGGTTGGAACTCATGCAGAACAAAAGCACAACACCAGAACTACAATCTTTCATCATTTTTACAAGTTTTGATAAATTTTCAAAGTTCATTTTTCAATCCAAAAACTCATAAAGCATTGAGCCATAACTGTTATATCATTTGTGCTCTCTATTCAGGATTATCCTTCCCTGAGTTTAGGATTGAGTAAAAAAGCCATTGTACAAATACTTCTTTAATCTTTTACTTGTTGTAAACACCGTAGTGTTCAGTGTGTTTTCTGATTATCACCGTAGAGTTCGGTGAGGGCATTGTGTAACCAAGGGAACGGTTGTGTTCTCTTGAAGTTGTCGGTGTAAGCGCCTTGGTTGTGAGGTTATACACAACACAGTTTACAAAGTGGAAAAATCCCTGAATCAGAACAGGGGACTAGACAAAGCCTTCGGTGGTTGAAGGTGAACCAGGATAAAATCTCTGGTGTGATTTTTCCTATCCCTACACTCTTTATATTCAGCAGTTTACATTTTCGCTGCATTAACATTATCAGTCGTTCTTTTTATTACTTGGTATTGATCACAATTTGGGAATTAGGGTTTCAAACCAATTATCATTTTCAAAGAACCAAAATCGAAAAACAAGAGAAACCTAATTCACCCCCTATTAGGTTGCTATCTGAAGTTACAGGGAAATGGTAATCTCTTAAGAAGGCCCAACCACCAAGGGTCGGTGTACCTTGAAGAAATGACATAGTTGTATAATAGGAAGTCCCTCTATTGACACGTCATACCTGACAAGCCCCTTTCCAGTCTAGCAAGCAGGACTGGGTTATGATTATGATACGCAGGCTTTGACCTGAATGCGTGCTTCAGCCCGGTACAAGAGAAAAGAAAGACAGGAAAGAAAGTAACGCTTGAGCTTTTACGTCATGACATTTAAATGAAGGGTAAGCTATCCACGAAGTTCGGACATATGAAAGACAGTCGTCCACGAAGTTCGGACGCCGTCCACGAAGTTCGGACGCATACGAGCCCGACTCTTGGTGTTACAACAAGGGTACACTCCCACCATTCTACAAGTAGAATGGTTTTAAGCGTGTTGTAGATGAAAGGGGGATGACGATCCCACAGTCTACATGGGAACGATGAGCACCCAGTAACGAAAAGGGCGCAGCCACAGGCGCGTAAGAGAACCCTTGCCCCTCATGCATGATATGTATGTTGAAACAGCCTAGCTAACTGTTTACCCGTACGTAGTAAACAAAGCTCACTAGGTTGTTTTCTATCTGATCGGAATACCTTAGTCCATCGTCATCTTTCGAAAATAGTTGTTTAAGAAAATAAGGACCAATTTTAAACTTTTCCTTTACATTACATAATTGCAAAAATAGAGCCATGCGTCTGAAAGATGAATATAACAAGGCGTGTAGCAGTAGTATAATAGAGCATCCAATATACATCCAGGTGGTCCATCATACACAGTCACACAATTGTATATGTAATACATAAGATACATCACATGTACATGGATCAAAATATCAAATACATGAGTCATAATACAGCATATCAAAATACAAGGGCTGCTAGAGACCCTTGGCAAAAATCTGGACATCCAGGTTTCTCTATGTCCCTATCCTGTCACTGCCGCTCATGGCTCTGCTGGCGGCTTATCAGCATCCTCAAAACATGAATCATGATCAGTACCTGAAGTCAATAAGGTAGTGGGAGTGAGAACGGTAGGTTCTCAGTGGAAGTAACTTTAGTTCCTAAGTCTCGTCTCATATTAGGTCGGACTTCAGGCCGCTCAGAGATTTCTAAGTGAACATGTATTTCTAAATATCCTACTGATTATTATTTGGCCTAGGTTCTGAACGGCTTTATCTATATTACTAGGTGATATGGGAACTACTCTTGCTTACTACGTTCTCGTGCTGATTAACCTTTCGTGAATAAACATAGCCGTCTCGAGCAAGTGTGCTCTTGACGGTACGGATATAATAGCAGAACTATACATTCAGACGTTCATACACAAAGGAATCATCAGAATATGCTTAACAGAGTCATCAGAGTAAACATAACAGAATCATTAAGATATGTATAGCAGAATGATCAGAATAAACCTTGCATGTACTAAGGCATAACAGAATAAACATGCTCAATGCTCATGCGTCACAGAATAATCAGCTTTTGGAATATATGTTATTCCCACCATAGCATTGTCCTCTCTTGACATTACTATGACGGAATAACCTCGCACCTCCAGGTGGTCCTCTGTGACCCCTGCGGTGGGCTTCCACCTGCCATGTGCCCCCTCGGGACCCATTGACAGTGGGCGGATATTGTACCCCCACCTAGGCTTGCCCCCTTTCGACAATGCAAAGGCGTGGTAACCGCACACCTCCAGGTATGCCATATCGACACCACCTGTGGCGGGCTTCCACATTCAGGATGCCCCTCGGACCTCCTGAAGTGGGATCATAATTGGCTCACGTGATCACGGCCTTTTCAGCATATGGCATTTAGCCTTTTCAGCAGCATATTTCATTCACTATTTTCAGCATTGTGCTTTTAGCACTTTCAGCAGCTTTTCAGAATTTTCTTTCAGTACCTGCAGCATGTCATGACTTGTTTTCCTATGGTTCATTTCATTTCATACTCTTTCTTTATCTCGTCATTACTTCCAATTCTCTGAACATTGCTTTACCATGAATGCATGTAATACTACACATTACGTCACAGATTTCATCTGATTCACATAGTCACATACATCATCATAAACATGCTTCATGCAATGGTCCACATACATCATCATACAGTCGTTGACAACGTTGTATATATATAATCCAAAGGTTTAGTGCGTGGCCTGGGGTGGTCTGGCAGGGGCCTGACCTGCGAGCCTGACGTGAGCCTGACGTGAGCCTGGCGTGAGCCTGGCGGGTGCACCTGGCGTGAGCCTGACTGCAAGTCTGGCGTAAGCCTGACCCAGTTTTGGAAATTTAGTGTCAGAATGCAAATTATCTTCCCTTTTCTTCCATTGATTTACCTTAAGCTTTTACGCATAATAATCCTATCTAGTCCAGGTCACAAGACCCTTCAGAATCATCGTCCTAACCCTAACATCATTTCTAGCAATTTATCCAACATACACATACACTCAAGCATCATCACATACATACATAACCACATAAACAAACATTCAACAATCAAGAGGTGATGAGCTAAAGTTGCCCACTTCCTCAAGAGCTTGTTGATGCTAGAGAATAGATGAAATCAAGCCTTGCTTGCTTGCTTGATGTCCTCTTGACCTAACATGAAAACCTTGGAATAATTAGGAAACCTAGGTTATGGAAGCTTGGTCTTCTCACCAAGTGAAGAGAAACTCCTAGCTTTGCTATTCACTTACCTTCTTGATGGGTTTATGAGTGGATTAAAGGGATAAGAAGCAAAGGATGATGGTTAAGCTTTGATGGAGTTTTGGGTGAATTTGAGAGCTTGAGGTTTTGGAGACTTAGAAGATGAGAAATGAATGAACTCTAGTGTTTATGTGTGTGTGTGGTCTCGTGGGAATAGAGGTCCGTGGGGGATTTTAGGCCTTTAGCCTAGAGTCTTTTATTTTTCTCTATATGGTTTTGATCGTGTTCGTTCATTAACTATTTATGTCCGAATGTCCTAAAAATATGTCGGACATACCGTTGTGACCCATTAATTTTCCTTAAAATTAATATTTACATCTTTGGCGAGATATTCTCGCATTATTTTCATATTAGTGTATTTTACAGACTCCTTTGAGTCGTGATTAAATTCTAATAATACCTAATATTGACCCGAACGTCACCAGACGTCACGAGATCGCAAAATTATTATTTTTAGCTCATATGACAAGAATTAAATTAATATTTGAATTTTATTTTATTTTTATCTCATCTTTTCCTTATTAACATGTTCTTCTTAATTATTTATTAAGCGGAATTTTAGTAAAGGGAAAAACTTGGGTTGTTACATTCCACCTCCCTTCGAAAAATTTCGACCTCGAAATTGAAAGATAAGGATAAGTCCATACCTCTCAAAATAACTCCGGATAGGATTGCTTCATATCCACTTCTAACTCCCACGTTTGCTCTTCTAATTCCCCGTTTGTCCATACCACTCATACCATAGGAATCTCCTTGTTCCTCGTCTGGCGAATCTTGTGGTCAATGATTCGATGCAGTGTAAGCGGTAGGGATAAATCCTCTCTCAACTGTATCTGTTCTGGTTGAAACATTTGATCGGGGGACGCATAATACTTACGTAACTGGGAGACATGAAAGACATTGTGGATATTGGCTAGGTTCGGCAGAAGAGCTATCCGGTATGCTACCGGTCCAATGCGCTCGAGGATCTGGAACGGTCCAACGAATCGGGGGTTCAACTTCCGGATCTTTAAAGACCTTCTAATACCTGTCGCCGGAGTAACCTTTAGGAAGATATGATCTCCCTCTTGGAACTCGAGCGGTCTCCTCTGTTTATCTGCATAGCTCTTCTGTCGGCTTTGTGCTGTGAACACTCGCTTACGCAACAGCTTCATCAATTCTTCTATTTTCCTGGTTTCGTCAGGGTCTAAACAACGATACTGCCTGCTGTCATTCCAACACAACGGCGACTGGCACTTCCTGCCATACAATGCTTCGAACGGAGCCATACCAATGCTAGCTTGATAGCTGTTATTGTAGGCAAACTCCATAAATGGCAAGATTTCCTCCCAGTTTCCTGGTGTGTCTAGCGCACAAGCTCGTAGCATATCTTCCAAGGTCTGAATGGTACGCTCGGACTGACCATCATACTGAGGGTGATATGCTGAACTCTAGTGCAACTGCGATCCATACGCCTTCTGAAACGCAGTCCAGAATCGGGAAGTAAATCTGGGATCTCTGTCTGAAATGATAGAAGATGGTACTCCATGCAATCTTACCACCTCCTTGATATACAGTTGTACAAGCTTCTCCAGTGAGTAAGTCATTTTAATTGGGATAAAGTGAGCAGACTTAGTCAATCTGTCCACAATTACCCAAATGGCATCAACTCCTGTCCGAGTACGGGGTAAGCTTGAAACAAAATCCATAGCTATGGCCTCCCACTTCCATTCTGGAATCTCTGGAGGATTTAGCAACCCTGGTGGTTTCTGGTGCTCGATCTTCACCTTCTGGCAAACCAAGCACTTCTATACCCAGTCCTCGACATCCCTCTTCAATCTTGGCCACCAAAACATCCGCTTAAGATCATGGTACATCTTAGTAGTACCTGGGTGCATCGTGAAATGACTCTTATGAGCTTCCTTCAAGATATCCTCTCGTAAGCTGCCTTCCTTGGGCACGCAAATGTGCCCGTCAAACCTTAAAATCCAATCTTCGCCTATTGTCACTTCTTTGATCTTACCTTCTTCCACAGCCTTGCGGAATTTACACCAAGTGTCTTCTTGGCAAGCTTTCTGAGCCTCTACTATCCTCTGCTTGAAATCACTACTAACTTGGAGAGGATACAACGTCAACCGGTTATGTTGACGTGCAACAGTCAAATTGAGATCACGAAACTCCTCCAGTAACTTCTCTTCCTGCACCATCATATGAGCCATCTGCAAAGACTTCCGGCTCAAAGCATCAGCCACTACATTGGCCTTCCCAAGGTGATAATTAAGATTAAAATCATAATCCTTAAGAAATTCAATCCACCTCCTCTGACGCATATTCAACTCCTTCTGGTCAAATAGGTACTTCAGACTTTTGTGATCTGAATATACCTCAAACCGAACTCCATATAGATAATGCCTCCAGATCTTAAGTGTAAAAACTACCGCAACCAACTCTAGATCATGCGTAGGATAGTTTACCTCATGCTGCTTCAGCTGTCTAGAGGCATAAGCTATCACCTGGCGTCGTTGCATCAATACACATCCAAGTCCAGCACCTGATGCATCACAGTATACCTCGAAAGGTTCTTGGGGATCAGGCAGCACTAGCACTGGGGCGGTGGTTAATCTCTCCTTCAGCTCGCAGAAACTTCTCTCACATTCGGCGGACCAGTCCATCTTTGCTCCCTTCCTGGTCAACTTCGTCAACGGCAAAGCAATCTGCGAGAATCCCTGAATAAACCTCCGATGATATCCAGCAAATCCCATAAAGCTCCGTAACTCTGTAACTGAAGTGGGTCTCTCCCATGTTCTGACCGCTTCCACCTTACTGGGATCCACTGCTACTCCTTGATCTGAGACTACATGACCCAGAAACTGCACTTTCTTGGCCCAAAACTCACACTTCGAGAGCTTGGCATACAACTTCTTATTCCTTAGAATCTCCAACACTATCCGCAGATGTCTAGTGTGCTCCTCTTCGCTCTTCGAGTACACTAGAATATCATCAATGAAAACAATAACACAGTCATCCAGATACTCACGGAAAATCCTGTGCATGTAGTCCATAAAGATGGCAAGAGCATTCGTCAATCCAAAAGGCATTACTGTGAACTCATAATGCCCATAACGGGATCGGAACGCTGTCTTAGCTATATCCTCCTCCCGTACTCTAATCTGATGGTAGCCAGACCTCAAGTCAATCCTCAAAAAGATCTTGGCATCTTTCAAATGGTCTAGAAGATCATCGATCCTAGGCAATGAATACTTGTTCTTGATTGTCACCTTGTTCAATTGCCTGTAATCAACACACATCCGCATAGTACAATCCTTTTTCTTCACAAATAACACCGGCGCGCCCCATGGTGATGCACTTGGCCGAATGAACTGCTTCCCTAGTAATTCTTCTAACTGCTTCTTCAATTCCTGCAGTTCCAACGGAGACATACGGTACGGCGCAATGGAAATAGGTCCAGCACCAGGCACCAGGTCAATAGAAAACTCTACCTCCCGCTTCGGTGGAAACGCCGGAATATCATCAGGAAAAACATCGGGATAATCCTGGGCCATCTCCCTGAGAACATCTGCAAGCTCTGCAGACTCCGGGGTGCGCTGTGTAGTATCCCTGCGGGGCGGCATGTCTAATATGTAGTACTTGCACAGTTTCGAGGTGATCAGTCTCAAGAGAGGCAAGTACACAGAAACTTAGCACATACCACTTAGCTGGAACATACACCGTAATCATGCTCGAAAGCATAGTGCAGCTCAGTCCTCAGGCTCACTTGGACCAAACTGCTCTGATACCAAATGAAACACCCTAGCTAACTGTTTACCCGTACGTAGTAAACAATGCTCACTAGGTTGTTTTCTATCTGGGCGGAATACCTTAGTCCATTGTTATCTTTCGAAAATAGATGTTTAAGAAAATAGGGACCAATTTAAGCTTTTCATTTTACATTGCATAAATACTAAAATAGAGCCATGCGTTGGAAAGGATAAATATAACAAAGCGTATAACTGTAGGTTTATAAAGCATTCAATACATATCCAGATGGTCCATCATACCAAGTCACATAGTCGTATATACATAATAAGTAGAATATACATCACATGTACATCAACTGAAGTACTGAATACATAAGTCAGACTACATCACATCAAAATACAAGGACTACTGGAATACTCCTCAGTATGTCCTTGGCCAAAAATGTAAACATCTATCTATCTCTTAGCCGCTCATGGCTCAGCTGGCGACTTGTCGGCATCCTCAAAATAAGATTCATCTTCTGTACCTGAAGTCATAAAAAGTGGGGGATGAGAACGGTAGGTTCTCAGTGGAAATAACTTTAGTTCCTGAGTCTCGTATCAGATTATGTCGGACTTCAGGCCGCTCAGAGATCTCTAAGTGAACCTACATACTAAACAGCCTACCATTTATTATCTGGCCTATCTGAACGGCTTTATCAGCATTGTTATGTGACATGGGAACTACTCTTGTTTACTACGTTCTCGTGCTGATTAGCATTTCGTGAATATACATAACCGTCTCGAGCGTGCTCTTGACGGTACGGCATAACAGCAGAAATACACCTCCAGAATACTCAGAATACATCACAGAATACACTCAGCATTAAATTCAGCATAACAGAATCATCGGAGTAAGCATCACATAGTCATCCAAAGTAAGTCTAACAGAATCAGCAGAATATACACAGCAGAGTCATCAGCATAAACATGACAGGATTATCAGCATAATCATGATTACCGAATATGCATGTGCGTAACAGAATAGAACAGCATAACAGAATGGAACAACATAACAAAGTATATCAGCATAACCGAATATAGCAGCATGACAGAATGTAACAGCATAACAGAATAACTGGCTTTTGGAATATATGTTATTCCCACCATAGCATTGCCCTCTTTTGACAACGTTATGACGGAATAACCTCGCACCTCCAGGTGGTCCTCTCTGACCCCTGCGGTGGGCTTCCACCTGCCGTGTGCCCCCCTCGGGACCCCTCGACAGTGGGCGGATATTGTACCCCCACCTAGGCTTGCCCCCGTACGACAATGCAAAGGCGTGGTAACCGCACACCTCCAGGTATGCCATATCGACACCACCTGTGGCGGGCTTCCACATTCAGGATGCCCCTCGGACCTCCTGAAGTGGGATCATAATTGGCTCACGTGATCACGGCCTTTTTAGCATATGGCATTTGGCCTTTTCAGCATTTGGCATTTAGCCTTTTCAGCAGCATATTTCATTCATTATTTTCAGCATTGTGCTTTTAGCACTTTCAGCAGCTTTTCAGAATTTCCTTTCAGTACCTGCAGCATGTCATGACTTGTTTTCCTATGGTTCATTTCATTTCATACTCTTTCTTTATCTCGTCATTACTTCTAATTCTCTGAACATTGCTTTACCATGAATGCATGTAATACTACACATTACGTCACAGATTTCATCTGATTCACATAGTCACATACATCATCATAAACATGCTTCATGCAATGGTCCACATACATCATCATACAGTCATTGACAACGTTGTATATATATAATCCAAAGGTTTAGTGTGTGGCCTGACGTGGCCTGGGGTGGTCTGGCAGAGGCCTGACCTGTGAGCCTGGCAGGAGCCTGACGTGAGCCTGGCGTGAGCCTGGCGGGTGCGCCTGGCGTGAGCCTGACCCAGTTTTGGAAATTCAGCGTCAGAATGCAAATTATCTTCCCTTTTCTTCCATGGATTTACCTTAAGCTTTTACACATAATAATCCTATCTAGTTCAGGTCACAAGACCCTTCAGAATCATCTTCCTAACCCTAACATCATTTCTAGCAATTTATCCAACATACACATACACTCAAGCATCATCACATACATACATAACCACATAAACAAACATTCACCAATCAAGAGGTGATGAGCTAAAGTTACCCACTTCCTCAAGAGCTTGTTGATGCTAGAGAATAGATGAAATCAAGCCTTGCTTGCTTGCTTGATGTCCTCTTGACCTAACATGAAAACCTTGGAATAATTAGAAAACCTAGGTTATGGAAGCTTGGTCTTCTCACCAAGTGAAGAGAAACTCCTAGCTTTGCTATTCACTTACCTTCTTGATGGGTTTATGAGTGGATTAAAGGGATAAGAAGCAAAGGATGATGGTTAAGCTTTGATGGAGTTTTGGGTGAATTTGAGAGCTTGAGGTTTTGGAGACTTAGAAGATGAGAAATGAATGAACTCTAGTGTTTATGTGTGTGTGTGGTCTCGTGGGAATAGAGGGCCGTGGGGGACTTTGGGCCTTTGGCCTAGAGTCTTTTATTTTTCTCTATATGGTTTTGATCGTGTTCGTTCATTAACTATTTATGTCCGAATGTCCTAAAAATATGTCGGACATACCGTTGTGACCCATTAATTTTCCTTATTAATATTTACATCTTTGGCGAGATATTCTCGCATTATTTTCATATTAGTGTATTTTACAGACTCCTTTAAGTCATAATTAAATTCTAATAATACCTAATATTGACCCGAACGTCACCAGACGTCACGAGATCGCAAAATTATTATTTTTAGCTCATATGACAGGAATTAAATTAATATTTGAATTTTATTTTATTTTTATCTCATCTTTTCCTTATTAACATGTTCTTAATTATTTATTAAGCGGAATTTTAGTAAAGGGAAAAACTTGGGTTGTTACATATGTGATGGATGTATACTTGTATGATTATGAATGCATGAAGTAACTATCCACAAACACGCACGAGACGGTCTAAGTAGTACAACGAGTAATGATAACAAGCGTGAATACCTAGGTAAGTCAAAGATTAGATATCCCCGTCACCTAGTAACTTAGATAAAGCTGTTCAGGACCATAGGCAAGATAATAACCAGTAGGGAGTCTAATATGCATTGACACCTAGAGATCTCCTGAGTGGCCTGGAGCATAATTGAGTTAACTAGACCCCACTGGCCTAGAGTTGTCCACTGGGAACCACATGTTCTCACCCCACTTGCTTGTGACTCTAGGTGATTACTATGAGCCTCCCGCCGAAGAAGCGGAGGATCCTCCACAGCAAGATTAGGCACCGAGACCCTGAGACGGGGGATGTCACGGAGACTTGGACTTACATTACCGTGGAATGTGTAACACCCTAGCTAACTGCCTATGCTCGAGTCATACGCAATACTCACTAGGTTGTTGATCACTTGGTGGGAATACTTATAGTCCTTCACTGCTTTTCGAAAATACAAGGTAAAGGAAAATATGGACCATTTTAAAAATTTTCTACTTGTTACTTGTTCATAAAGTATGAGCCGCGCGTGAATCAAGACATATAATACAAACGATAGAGCCCGAGCTTACAAGGGTTAATCCTTCATAGTATAAGCAAGTATAATAAGCAATTATATAAGCGAACGTGGTCCATCACAAATATTTACATCAACAGTAGAGTATTATAATAATTTACATACATGTGAAATACATATCAAAATGTCTATGTGGCGCAAAACTAGACTAGCTAGTCCTCAGGTCTGGTCTTTTGCTAGCTTGCACTTGGTTCTTCACTGCTCTGCGGGTGGCTCCTCATATGGCTCCTCGTAGTCCTCGTCCACCCCTGGAAGCATAAGCGAGTAGGGCTGAGAATGTTTGTCCTTAGTGGTTTACCTTAACATAGGGTTACTTCTTTACTCACTTATGAACCAGGTCGCTCAGGAGATCTCTATGTGTTCATGCATACTAACATCCTATTGATGATTATCTTCGCCTAGGGTCCTGAACGACTTTATCTAAGTTACTAGGTCACTGGGGATCCAATCTTTCTTACCTAGGTTCTCATGCTTATTAACTTCTTTCGCGTGTATACATAGCCGTCTCAAGCATTCTCTTAACGGTACTTACTTAATACATAGACTTGCATACGTTATTCATGATATACTTATGCATCACATATTCGTTCATCACATATTTATTCATCACATATTCATTCATCACATGTTCCTTCATTATGTATCTTATGCATGGGGGAACTGGGATTCTCTTACGCTTCCGGTTGGGCTAGGAAACCAGGGTCGCGTCCTTCTTGCTACATTTAGTCTGCCGCCCATGTAGTCATGGCCATACGACTACAACCACTTATGTTCCCATATTGATGACGATCAGGCTGCGCTTTCACCTGGGTGGTTACAAACCACCAATGGGGTCTAGTGTCCATTATCGACCATCAATTAGGCTAACCATCCATCCTTTTGGGATGGCAGGAGCTGACCCTTGTGACGCAACCAGGCGTGGACTCGTACATCATCATACATCATCATCATCTCTTAGGTGTGACTTCACCCTTATCATTCATCTTTTCTTTCTTTCATTCTTTCATTCGTTCTTTCGTGTCATTAACCTCATTAACCAATCCACCCTTTTGGGACTGGCGAGGTAACACCATTGACCAATCCACCCTTTTGGGACTGGTGAGGGGTGTGTCCATAGACGTGCCAAGAGAGAGACTTCCTATCATATAACTACGTACTTGTTCCCTAGTGTTCAATCATGATCTTTAAGCATGAAGTGATTAACCTCTAGTTCTCTAAGGTTGCCCTAACACTTAGATGACAACCCTGTCCTCATGATGCATGGTATCATAAACCTACTACATGAACTGTTCCACATACATCATACATATCCATATATACATCAACCAGCTAAATGTTTGTTGGAACTATGTGCCCAAGACAGTTTTCACAAACATTGGTTCCGTGGGAAATCACTAAGTTTCAGGCCGCTCAGCGCCCCCTTGGGTCCGCTCAGCGGTCCCTGAAACCATTCAGCGTATAAAATAGTTCAAAATCCTTTTTTCTTTCAATTTAGCCTACAGACCGCTCAGCGCCCCAGGCTTGGCCTGCACAACCTGCTTTGCTTTCTTGCTTTCCTTTTTCCATGGACCCTCCTTGGGGCTCTTCCACAAGTTCCAACAACCATGAAGTCATCTACAACCTAAGCCTAGCATAGCTAACATAAACTAACATAGTCACATAATCACATAGAATCAACATAAGCACACATAGCCACCAAAGAGGGTGATCAAGCCAAGTTTACCCACCTTCTTTAGAAGCTTTAAAGGCTGGTTGGATGATGAGAGAGTTGGGGGAGAGTAGTCCTCCAAGTGCAGAGCTTTCTCCTAGCTTCCGTCAGGGTTTCCGCAGCGCGTCCGCAGAGCACACGAGCAGAGTTTCAGTACTTCTAAGGGAATGGATGAGTGAATTATGAGGGCTGGTGCTTGGCTTTATATAGCCACGGAATTTGGCCCATTTTTCCCTTTTTGCCCTTGCCAAAATTACCATTTTGCCATTTTTAATTTAATTTCTTAATTAATTAATTGTTTTGGATAATTACAAAGTCAAATTGGGTCACTTCAATGAATAGTAACCCCTTATTTTATTATTTTCCCCTTAAAAAATCTGATGTACCATGTGGGGTCCTCAGATGTGGGTCCCACCCAGTCCCGTTTCGTTCGTGTTCGGTCGTGCGCAGTCCCAGTGCGTCGCGTGCGGCCGCCCGAAAAAGATTTCGTTTGCGCTTCCGCGACCCCTAAGCTTCCTAATGAGGTTTTGGGGCTAAGCTAAGGTATTTGAAACTTTTGCCCGATATCGGTTAGGTTTCCAGAGACTTGGGACTCTCTGCTCAGTTCTACTGGCTAAACAGGGCTAAATGGGACTGTTCTAGTGTCTACGGAATCATTCGAAACTACACCAATTTTCGTTTTACCGACACTTTAGGTTTATCATCCATTTCTAGGGTCGGGAGGAATCATTTGAGTGTCAGCAGAATTTATCAAAACTAAACAGAATAATTTCTATTGATCTCTGCATGTTAACTCATACAAAAGGCTTTACAAATAGTCATTTAGGGAAATTTTCACTAAGATAGGAGTGGGATGTTATAGAATGGCCCAGCCCTCTGCAGACAGCACTAGCAGCCCCTCAGGTCCTAGATCATCAGCCGCCAACCCCATCCTCGTTGACGTCGACGAAGAGGAGCTCCCACCCTACGAGAAGGATGTGGAGATCAACCCCAACTCCTGGCCACCTCGACCTCCGCCACAACTCTATCGCCGAAGAGCCCGGAAACGAGTCGCCTTCTTCTACCATTGTCAGTTCGCACCACGCGCCCATGATGTTGAAGCAGGTCCGTCCACTATACACAGGGACTAGCCGTCTTCCCCAGAAACTCACCCGGCCGAAGCGGACGACCCTGCGGAAGAGGACCCGATGAGCGAGGACTCCCCAGAGAAAGAAGAGGATGAGGATGAGGAAGATCCTGACCCTGACCTGGAGGAGTGATGCCGGAGCACCCTGCTTGACCAGTTGATGTCTCCCGTGACCTTCTTGCTAACTCTAGACGCTACCACCCTTTTTCTCTGACTATGTACCTATGTATATATGTGTGAACTGGGGCACTATTTGCATTCCATAGTACTAGTTTGCATTTATAAATGAATATGTATAATTGTAACTGAATTGTAAATTAATGGTGAATGGACCCAATGTTGTGTAATCTGTGTATGAATGTTTGCTGGTTCCACTATACCTACGTTACTCGCGTACTAGAGCGTACCGAGCATAAGATATAGCTCTCGCACGCATGGCTCCTAATTAAAATGTAAAGGTAACTTATGAAGGGAAAAAAATGGGTCTATATTTTGGGATAAAAGAACTATTTTCCACAGATAGCTAGGGACTATGAGTACTCCCACACGACAAATAACAGCCTAGCGGATGCGGATTATGGCTTAAGCATAAGCTGCTACCTAGGGTGTTACAGACTATAAGTAATCTCGACCAAAGCAGATAACAACTCTACATGGCGTATTTACGACTATAGCGTAAATAGCTAGTAGGGGTGTTTCAGTAAGGCCACGGTTTTGTGGAACAAAATTTGTGAGAAAATGAAATAAATAAAGGAATTGGAAGAATAATGTGAAGTATGGTGTGTATAGTGCAAGGTATGGACTTGGTTTGACTAGTTAGGAGAGTTAATTAAATTTTGGGGAGGAGGCCATGATAAATCACGGCTAGAACCAAACATTTATGGTGAGAAATGAATAAAAATTGAAATGATACATAGTGTGTTTGATCGTGTTTGGTCGTTAAACTTCCGCATACGCGTATTGCCATACATGCGCGGCGATTTAACGGATATCCTAGAAATTTTCTAAACATAAAAACACATTATACTAACTTTTCTAATAAGGAATTTAAATTAATCCAATGTACTCGTAAATCAACTTTTGTAAAAGTGTGTTTTACAGATACCTTCGATATGTAATTAAATTCCGGCGACGAAAAATAATTAATCAGGATCTCGCCGAACTTTGCGAGATTACAAAATTATTACCTTAATCATCATTATCGAAAATATATCTAGTGATTTAAAATTCTCAGTCTTAATAAATCATTAGTATATTTATTTATTACGTGAAATATTTGCTAAGAAAAAAGTGGGATGTTACAGGCATGATAGCTGTTGCAGGTGAACTCTGTAAGAGGTAGGTGTCTTTCTTAACTATCTGGGAAATCCATTACACAGGCTCTCAAAATGTCTTCTAAAATTTGGATGGATCTCTCCGTATGCCTGTTAATTTGAGGATGGTGTTGTACTAACACTAAACTTTGATCCAAATGCTTTCTGTAGGGCTACCCAAAATTTGGAAGTGAACCAAGGGTCTTTGCCTCATATGATCATGGAAGGAACTCCATACAACTCTACTATTTCTTGGATATACAACTAAGCCTTTAAGGAAAAACTTGGTCTTGACAGGGAGAAAGTGAGCATACTTAGTTAATTTATCCATTATGACCCAAATAGAATCGAACCAAGTTGTTATTTAAGAAAATCTCGTCATAAAATCAAAATTCTTTCTTACTTCCACTCAAGTATTGAGAAGGGTTTCACATTCCATTTTTAAAGAAAATATAGGACTAAATTAAATAATTAAATTAAATAAATAGATGCAATTAAAGGTATTTTAGGATTTTTTTTTCTTCTTTAAGCTAGAGTAGTACTTTTTTGGCTCATGGCTAATTTCCCCTCAATTCTTTTTTTCTTTTGGATCAAAAGGACGTGGCGCTTGGCCAAAATTTTCACTTCGCATTCTCGTTTCTCATTCTTCATTCAACGCAAGCAGAAAATCGTGCACAGACTTGCATATCTGCTCTTGGTTGCTCATCCCATCGATAGGCTCGGCTGGACCAGTTGCGGCTCAATCCACGACGCCGGTAATAGCTGCTTCAGCTCAGTCCGCCGCCTCATCGTCATTCTTCCATTTCTTTAGGTCTCTCTTTATCATCCTTTTCACTTTACTCCAGCTCAAAATCTCTTCATCTTTTTTAGTCGTTTTTTCGAAATTAACAACAACAACAACAACAAAAAGGAATCTGATCCCTCTTTTGTACGTAGTGGCAAATTTAGTTATTTTAGCGTGCAGGATCTGAACGGACATTAATTAGGTTTGGTCGAGACATTTTTTTCGCGATTTTTTCAGATCTTTCAGATCCTGTTAATTGATCCCAAATTTGCCACCAGCTGAATTTACTTATCTTTCGCGTCATTCACTATCGCATGTGCATGAGTTCTCCTATGAATTGACCAGTTGTTGTTGTACGAAATGTGTTTCTGGAATCTTTTAAAGATGTCTTTGTTTAGCATTCTGGGATTTGAAGAATAACTTTTGAACTGTTAATTTCTATCCCAAAAAAATAAAAAACAGAAAGAAAGGAAGGAAGAAAGAAAGAATTTTGTGTTGTTTAAATTTGGCATTCTTTGTTTAAAGCTATGGTATCATGTTTTAGAGGCTGTGATGACTTAGGTTCTAGTATATGAGGGCCTAATTCCTTAATTATTAACTATGTTATTGTTTAGTACCTTTGTTAATTATTGAATAAATAGAATGGGGACGTATGTATGTGTTTTGTGATTTTAAGTTTTCTCTTGGTCTTAACTTTTACCGGCTTTGGTTTGTGACTGTATTTGTATTGGTGATTGGTGATGCAGTGTATTTTGGTTTAGTTGCATCGTTATAGTCTGTTAAAGATGGTAAAGTTGACTATGATTGCCCGTGTTACCGATGGCCTTCCATTAGCTGAAGGACTGGATGACGGTCGTGATCTTAAAGATGCTGAGTTTTACAAACAGCAAGTTAAGGCGTTATTTAAGAATCTCTCAAGAGGGCACAACGAGGCATCAAGGATGTCAGTCGAAACTGGCCCTTATGTTTTTCAGTATCCTTCTATGTATATATATTTCATAGTTGTAGCATGGTACATGATAATAGTATAAGAATTGTTTGGTTATCCTTTTTTTTGCAATTATATTTTCAGACACTTCTAGTAAATTAGTGTGTGGTAATAATATTCATGTGCAAATATTATTTTCATGCGAATTGATAATTATACCAGACAATACAACAAACGGTATGTAATTTATTAGAACTATTGAAATGCCTGCAGTTGGCTGTTATTTAATGTGCTGTTATCTTAGATTTAATTTTATGCTCCCCTATCCACAGACATGACATCCTTGCCTGGGCACTACTCTATTTAGACACATTACTTTTTTATATTTGTAGCTGCAACTTTTATGAATTTAGGCTTTAGAAATAAGCTGCAATCTGTTTTCTTTGTATTCAGTATAGCCTCTGTTGAAAAAAAATTCAGATGGTGCTTGTACACAACACCACCACCAATAACAACTGAGCCTTATCCCACTACGTGGGGTTGGCTACATGGATCTAGCGACATCATAGTGCCCTATCAAGGGTCATGTTTTCATGTAGATTATTTACTTCTAAATCTCTTCTAATAGTTTCGTATATAGTTTTTCTAGGTCACCTCTTACCTCTAGCTAAAGAGTTACTCGCCACTTGATTTACACTCCTTACTGGGTCTTCTCCTGGTCTTCTCCTCACATGTCCAAACCACCTGAGATGGAATTCTACCATCTTTTGTACTATAGATGCTTCCCCGACTTCTCCCTAATGCAATCGTTCCTAATCCTATCTTGTCTGGTGTGTCCACTCATCCACAGTAGCATCCTCATTTCCGCAACATCCTCGTCCTGATACACACTTATGAAAAAAATGGGACATTATTTTGCTGCTCCCAAACTTGCTTCTTTACCAGTTGATTAGTTATTTCTGGTGTTCAACTGCCTTTAAATTTAGGATCTGTTATATTTCATATATTAGTTGCACTGTTTATATATATATTTTTTTTGCATTAACTCTTTTTGCAAGAGTTTCCATAGCCTAAAGTTGCCTTGACAGAAATTTAGTTATATTATAGAAGGACGTGTCTGTTACTTGACAATGTGCGATCGTGCTTACCCTAAGAAACTAGCTTTTCAATATCTTGAAGAGCTCAGGAATGAGTTTGAGCGTGTGAATGGGTCTCAAATTGAAACTGCTGCCAGACCTTATGCCTTCATTAAGTTTGGTAGATATTTGTTTCTATACTATCATATACCATCTGTAATTCTTTTTTCCTTCTCTTCTTCTGTATAATCGGGCCATTCTTTTTCGTTTTAAATGTAAAAAAGACACATTTATACAGAAAACAAAGAAGCTTTACCAGGATACCCATACTCAGCGCAATATTGCAAAGTTGAATGATGAACTCTACGAAGTCCACCAGATAATGACTCGAAATGTGCAGGAAGTTCTTGGTGTTGGCGAACAGTTAGACCGTAAGACATTTCTTGTATTTATTTTATTATTGAATAGTGTTAGTTTTATCTTTTTGATTGCTGTTTGCTTGTGCTACTATACCTAAATATAACTAAACTTACAGTTATAGTTACTAACCTTGTTACTTGGAATAGAATATGAAAATTGAGGCCTTTAATATGTGTTCATCCACTGAAGTTAGGTTTGCCTAATTGCCTTATAAAATTCAATTATTTATTTTAACTGAAATGTCATGCATTTGTCTGTTTACTTGGTTGGTCTTATGAGTAAGTTAAGCCTAGTTAAGAATCTTCACATATATATCAGATTGCCTTTTAAGACACTTGGCTTCGAAAAAATAAAGATGCCATAGTTAACAATATCCAAGGTTCTGTTTTGCTTGACTTGGCTATGACATTAGTTTCTCGGATAGATATTTTTGGATTAAGATCCTCAAAAGTGACGTTCCTCGTAAATTGAGAAAGTGAGGTGTTATACACCCTTAGATCAATAGATTGCATTGTTTGTGGTCCCACCAAATGATCTAAGAATGGGCAATCCTCACTTTATAAGGAACCTCACTTTAGAGGATCCATAACTGAAATTTTTATTAGTTATCTCACAAGTTGCATCTTTGATCTTCAACTTAGGGATAGTTACCATTTTCGTAAAGGCTAGAGATGCCCTTCGGATAATTTGTGAAAGGCTGCTATGAGAAAATGCAATCAATGTGTATCAAAGTTACTGTTAGATTGAAGGAACTTAGGACGATTCTCAAATAGGATGCTAGTTTTATCTGTACAACATTGGCTTCGGAAGCTTATGACTTTTTTTTCTGAAACCTATGCTAAAATTGCGTAGTTCTACTCTTCTACCTTTCGCGATACATACTTTTGTCTTGTTCCCATTTCGCTTGTAGTTTCAATTTCTGTTTGTATGTTACGATATATCTTCTGTTTTCAGTTCCTTTCAAAGTATGAAAATTTGTGTTCTACATTTCAAATTTTATCACGCAGAGGTGAGCCAAATGTCCAGTCGCTTATCATCAGAATCTCGCATATATGCTGATAAGGCTAGAGATTTAAATCGACAGGTTAGTCTTATTTTGTTTTACTGCATGATGCACACAATATTTGATGATTTTGGTTATGTTAATTTTGATGCATGCTTATTTTGTTTTGGCTGCTTGAAACTAACTTGCTATAGTTGTAAAAATGGTTTTTTGCTGAGACTCATATATATATATATATGTGTGTGTGTGTGTGTGTATATATATAGGGGTGGAAATAGGCCAAGCCACTCGTCTGGGGCCTTTGGCTCGGCTCGTTTAAGGCTTGACCTGTTTACTAAACAAGCTAGACCAATGCTTCACAAAAATCCATTTTACCTAAGTAGTCCTAGCCATAGGCTATAAAAAAAGCCTATTAGGCCCAACAGGCCAGCCTATATATATATATAAAATCAAACATTGAAAACGTTAGTTCAAAAAGAAAATTAAATCTAGTTTTATTCCTAAAATTTAACCTAATCAGGTTCAAAATCTATTCCGTTGCTCATCTTTCTCACTCCCTCAAATACCTCTTCATACGTTGGTGTCACCACCATCCACGCCTTTTCTTGTGCTATCTAACCAAGTTCAAGTTGTCATCACCATATTTAGTTGTAGTAATTATTAATTTACTTTCTCTTGTCATATCACTTGAATCTTTGTGTAGTAGTATTTTTTCTTACTTACTTGTATGATTTATCTTCTTTCATGCTTACATTGACTGTGTTAAATTTAAATGGCTGAAAAAACTATCCTTTTTTTTAGAAAAAACTATCCTTTATTTTATTTCCTCTTAGTGACTTAATTAGATACATAGTATGTAAAACTCTATTGAGAGATAATATCTTAACTTTTTATTTATGTCTTTGTTTCAAGTAGGCTTTTAAATAGGCTTTCAGGCCAGACTATGCTTTTAAAAAGGCCAGGTCGATCCTTAGAAAAGTCCTATAACGGATAACAAGCCCATGCTTAGGACAAATAGTTTCGAAGCAAGCCAGACCTGTTTTAGCCAAAGCCTAGCTTGGCTCAGCCTATATACTATATTAAGTTTGCAATGTGCAGATTTTGTGTTAGGGCTATATAATAGAATATTTGACATCCACGATCAGTGTAAAGTTTTTTACACGGTCGTCCAATCAAATCTTGTCACATAATAAAAAACAATTGATTCTCTCCCCCACTACGTAAAAAGTCACACATATGGAATGATTTGATTGGATGACCATGTAAAAAATCTTTACACTAACCCTGGATACCAATTATTTTCGTATGGTAATTATCAATGCATTTCTTATTGGCTTTTTTTCTGAAATATGACCCTTTCTGAAATACAGATTGAAACATGACCCTTTCTTCTTGTTTATAGGTCTTTCCATTATTGAAATTGTTCTATTTTATAAATTTGGAACTTTATTGTGTTACTGTTGCCCTTGATTATGCAAACTATTGATTTTAGGTGCTGGTTTTAGTTACTGTTGCCCTTGATTATGCAAACTATTTTGTTTTTAGGTGCTGGTTTCAGTTTATCTCTACCCTATGGCCAAGCTTTTGCTTTCAGTATTCATATAGAATTATAACCATATGAGCTATCAAATGACATGCATAGGATCAATTTATGGTCTTTTTGTTTGCAGAAGTTCTTGAACACGGACTGCCCATGCCTGCAGATAATGTATAGGTCAAATAATAAATTTGTGGTTTCTAGTATAAGATTAGGTATATTTGTTGTCATTTTTGCATCTGTTGAGTGATTCCCTAAATCCTGTTTACCATTTTCCTCTAGTTCCAATAAATTTTAAATATGTAGTTCTTTTATATATGGTAAGAATTTCAACTGTCTATTATGTACGAATTTCAACTGTCTATTATTGTTGGGTAATAAATTGATGAAGCTGATACAACCCTGCCTACTGTTTGGAAGTGATGAATTCCTTCCAAACTTCTGGCTTACATTTCCATTATACTTTGCATTGCAGATAAATAATTTGAAATCAACTCTTTGTTGTAGGCTCTGATTCGGAAGTGGGCTCCTGTTGCTATTGTTTTTGGAGTTGTCTTCGTACTTTTCTGGCTCAAAAATAAACTTTGGTGATTGAGCACAATATATTACATTTTAAACCTGGATTTTGCTTCCGTGGGTTCTTGCTTGTCACACATGACTACCCAGATTTGCACAGATGGGCGGGAACCCTACATGCATAGATGATGTCTACTTTACGTGGACATCTTCGGTTTAGGGAAGGAAAAGGAAAAAAGAACCTATCGTGTTACGGCTGGTCATGGCTGGATCACTCATTCTGGAACAGGAACCTTTTATCTATATTATACGGTCAAGATATGAAAAAACTTCGATGTCCATGGGACGCATATAGACATTTCTTTCGTACTACCCAATTATTTTCATTTATATTGGGCTAATGAGTTAAATTTGACCCTTCGAGTTATGTGTTTCTATTGAAGTTGCAGGAGAGTTAGACTTACATTTCTGTGGGTTGTATAATGAGTAGTGTGGAATGCATGTTCTTAGACCGGTAAACTGTCATTTCATTTTTACAAATGAGGGGAAGCAGTCAAAAGGTGCCTCCGTTTTTTTTCCCCCCCTTGCCCACCTTTCTATTTTCGTATTTTCACACAGACTTGTCAACTTATTAAATTTGTGTGACATTAACTATCAATTTTCTTATCATATTCTTATTAAATATTTTATCTCATGTTTATACAATACTAATAATTCCATCTACCCCATTAACTTTTTTTTTTTTACTTTTTATGCTTGTCAATCATTTTCTTAATATTCACGCACAATTCACAGTGAACAACTTAAAAAAATTGGGAGAGTAACTTGTATAGGTTTTCCAGAAACCCAAAGAAATTTAATTCATTTAAGTAATTGAATTTAATTACTTGATATGTAACCGACTAATGACATGGAATTAAAGTCTAAAAGAAATTGAATTCTTTTCACTAGAAAATAGGGTGTGGGTACTAGAGAAATGAATAGGTAATTATATGCTTTTTGGATAAATCGGTATAATGGTTCACAATTTGTGACTAAGAAGTAGTTATATTTTGGTTTAAATCCTTTATTAGTACTAAAGATGTGGTCGAAAGTAAATTGGACCAACACGTTTGATTATTTTTATTATTAGTTTTTAATACAAAGCATGTTTGATTTGCTATATGTTCTTGATGGATTTAAGGTTAAAAGTCAAAACACTAAAATTACCTTTACACCGTTATCTATCAGGTGTCTATTTTGGTCTAAAGACATTTGTTAGGTGCACAATGTGTTTAAAACATTGTGTCGTCATTAAAGAGATAGGGTGAAGTCTAAGATGAACATTGCAAGTTAGTGAGTGAAACACCCTAGTTAGCGGGATTTACGCTTAAGTCGTAAACCATGCTTACTAGGTTGTTATCTATTTGGTGGGATTACTTATAGTCCTTAATTATCCTTGAAAATAATACTTTACCTAAAAATATGGACTGAGTTGAAACTTTTTCCTTTCTTTATTAAAACATAAGATATGAGTTGTACGCGTTTGAGAAAGCATACATATATAAGCAAGCGGTAGAGTCTACCAGACTTAAGCATTTTGACGGCATACTAATTAAATACACCCCACCGATTTAGGGGAAGCATAATATATAATTATACATACAGGTCCATACACCATTGCACATATGATTATACTTATATAGATATCTAGATGTATATTACAATTACAACATTCCAAGTTATTACTAATCTATCAAACTAAAACAAAACATAAAACTCCTAGGCGTCAGGATGCGTGGATATATGTATGTTGTGACCTTCCTGCTTCGCTAGTGTGCTCTGACGCCCGATCCCCTTCAAGTCTCCTATAATATGTTCCCTCCTCTCTCCGCGTCCCTGTGGCCAACCCTCGTCCTGTCGTAGGGGCAGCTCTCTCCTCCTAGCAATCCGGCGGATGCAAGGGTTCTGATATACTGACAGGGGCCTCGAGGCGATGGGGCGAGCAACATGCCCTCTTATCAGTATGCCTTGGAGTATCTTTATCGTGGAAGGTGCTTGGTGGGGCCATGAGTCTAGAATAGGGACATGTGCAAGTGGCAGAGTACTAGGGTTGTTAGTAGTCACGAACAAAACAGTCATCATGACGCTCTCAGTGTTGAGGTCAGTCCATGTAAGCGTATGCAGAATCCGGGTTATGTAGCTCCCCGGTGTACTCATCCTGTCTCCTTGGAATCATAAGTGAGCGGGGAATGAGAACACCACATTCTCAGTGTGGAAACTTAGGCCATAACTATTCATTGTTTACTCATTCATGATCCAGGCCACTCTGGAGGCCTCTAGGTGTACAGATATACTAATAAGAGGAAGGCAGTGGAGCAAGGGAGCCAGTCACAGGAGCCCCGGAAGAAGGGACCTGGAGAACGATATCCATACCAGCCGCAGCAGCAACAGCAAGAACAGATCCCGGACTAGTCCCAGCAGGGTCAACCGCGACAAGGAGGAGAGCACATACCACCGTGCCAGAAGTGTGGTAGGCTTCACAGTGGAGAGTGCTTGATGGGGAAAGCATTTTGCTACCGATGTGGGAAACCCGGCCACGTCTCCAAGGTATGTAGGGCATCCCTTCCTGTCAACCAGTCAGGTGTCTGCCACCGATGCGGAGGAAGCGGACATATCGCCACGAATTGCACCGCAGCCCAACCCATGACCCAACCGACGATTCCACCGCAAGGACGAGTCTTCACCATGTGGTTCGACTACGAGGACATGCGAAGGGAAGCTGGTGCAGAAGACTAAACCACGGTAAGAATAATAAGTACTCAGAACCTCTAGTGCCGCTAGAATTTCGGGGCGAAATTCTTTTAAGGGGACAGAATGTAACATCCCGATTTTTCCCCTTACAAGGATTTTACGTAATAAACAACTCCGATAATTATAGGTGTCTGTAGGAAGAAATCTGTTTAGTGGCTCGAAATTCTGATGACACTCAAACAGATCCCCATGGGCCTTAGAATGTGACGGAAAAATCCAACCGCCGAAAAAACGGAGTTCCGCTCACTTTTGGACGATTCCGCAGACACTAGAACAGTCCCGTTTGGCCCTGTTTAGCCAGTAGAACTGAGCAGTGGAACCCAGTCTTAGGAAATCATACCCTATGTGAGGAAAGCCCACCAAATCCCTAGAGTTAACCCCAAACCCCTACTAGGAAGCTTTGGCGATCGCTGAAACGCCAGCAAAACGGTCCCGTTCAGGCACCGGTGTGAGATGTGGGATTAAAGGTATCTGTGAAAAATACTCCTCTGTAGGAAAATTCACAAACACCTAAGATTAATATTCTTAGGTAGAGAGAAATTAGAGGACCGCGACGGTACAAGCGGAATATTTTTCAGACGACCGTGCGCGACGTACCGATACTCTGAGCGATAAAACACGAGCGAAACGGGACCGGCTGAGACCCAAATCTGAATGGGAGCACGTGGGTAATCATATTTTTCAAGAAAAAATATAAAAAATTCAAACACTATTCATTGATTTGACTTATGGATTATCTTGGAAATTAATTAATTTTTAAAGAAAATGCATAATGGCAATTTGGTAATTATGAAGGGGGCAAAATGGTAATTACAAGGGGCAGAATTTTGGTTATAAATGGCCACCCCATAACCAAAAATTTCGTGAGAAATTCCTCCCCTAGCCAAAGCTCTGCCGGAAATTCGTTCGGTCCAGAGACTCTGCTGAAGCACTGTCAGGAACTTAAAGCCAGTGGAAGAACTTAGCGTCTTCACCTCCCTAGCCATCTCTAAACCTCTCTAGGACTCCAAGAAGGTGGTAATCCTAAGCTTGCCCCCTCCTTGGTGGCTTTTATATGCTTGCTTGCTTGTATGTTCTATGTTATGTTTATGTTAGAATTGCTTGGTTAGGCTAGGTAGATGACTTTGCTATGATTTCCTATGTTTTCTAAGTTAAAAATGACTGTATGGTGATGGTTGGAACCTGGGGTGAAGCCCAAGAAGTGGCCATGGAAAACGGTTTCAAAAACTACAAGAAAACAAAAGGAGGAACTTCGGTCACGCCCAAGGCGCCGAGCGGCCTGGGAGATAATCTTTGGAAAATGGTTTGAAAACTGATCCGTGACTAAGTTGACTCCAGGGACCCTTGAGCGGTACCTGTGAGCACTGAGCGGTGCCAGCGGGCGCTGAGCGGTACTCATGGGCGCTGAGCGGCCTGAACCGTGGTTGCTTCATGGGATTCGGTTTACGAAAGTTTATGAAAGCAGGGTTATGAAAGATGTTTTATGCTGCCTAGTTCCAACACCCCCATGCCCAAATGATTTATATTTAGATTATAATGTGATTATGTGGTTATGTGTTTATGAGATTGAGCAAGCATGCATCATGAGGATAGATCACTAGAAGTTGTTATCTAATGAATGAGTAATGAATGAAGATGAGAATGAAATGTAGGAACAAGAGAATGATGAGAAAGATAAATGTGCATATGAGAGAAAAGAATGATGATAAGCATGACATGTTATGAATGAATGATGATATGGTCCGCTTCCGGCTTATCCAAGAGGGCGGCCCCTCGCCACCCAAAGTGTAGGGGTGGAGTCATGTTTGCCCGGGAAACAGACAGAGAAGGCATGTCGTACACCACCAGGGGACGACGGTCCTAAGGTGTACGAGGGAGAACTGGGACACAAGCAGAGTAATGAGGAAAGATATGATGAATGGTATGAGAACATGCATTGAAATTCGTGCCTCATCGGCATGATGACCTATTTCATAGATACTATGAAATGTCCCGTGCCTGGCAAGCATGGTGGAAGGTTTACCGCGCAACATATGCGTGATGATCAGTTGTGTCGGTCAGCATACATGTTTATGTGATTGTGTTGCGATGGTTAGGAGTAGAAAGCGCGAGAATTTAGATAAGAAAGACTAGTTCCCTGATCACGTAGTAATATAGATAAAGCTGTTCAGGACCCTAGGCCAAGATAATAATCAGTAGGATTGTAGTATGCATGATCACTTAGAGATCTCCTGAGCGGCCTGGAGGATACCCGAGAAAAATGAACTATTGTTAGTGCTAAGGAACCCCACTGAGGACTAAGAGTTCTCACCCCCACCCACTCGGTTATGGATCCAGGTGTGCAGAGTGATTGGACTGACAACTGTTTGAAGTCAAGACACAGGGACGATGTTGACACGAGGAGAATATATGTTTGGAGGATATATGTTTTGTATTATGTATTAGGCCTTAGACCTATTTTGTGTACATATGTATTATTATGACGATGTGTACTTATGTTGGACCTTGGTTGTATGTATATATATATATATATATATATATATATATATGCACATATACCCTTTATGTTCTGCTTCGATTACCCCTAACTTATAGCGACTGTTGTTATATGTTCTCTAAATCACGCACGGCTCCTAATTTACAAATTGATACTGTAAAAGAATAATTTTCAAATTGGTCCATATTTTCGCATAAGAACTATTTGCAAAGGTAAAGGTAAGGGTAAAAGTTAACCTGGAACAACGCATAACAACCCTGTGAGCATTGCTTACTACCATGGAAGTGGGCAATTAGCAGGGGTGTTGCATCGTGCGTGATTAAGAGAACCTATAACAACAGTCGCTAGTGTCCAACATAAGTTAGGTGGTAACCGAAGTAGAACATGAAGAGTATGTGTATATATAGAATTACAAACAAGGTCCAAGACATACTTACACATAGCCTTAGTAATAAATATTTACATAAAATGTATAAAAGTTATAGAACATTATACAAAACATCTATTGTCCTAACGCAACCATCATCACTTTGCCTTGGCTCCGAAACTGTCCTGCTACAACTCTTTGCCGTCTACCACGCATCCCTCGGGTTGACCCATTCGCTTCGCATACCTGAATCCATAGCCGAGTGGGGGTGATAACTCTTGGTCCTCAGTGGGGTTCCTTAGCGTTATCAAATGTTCATTTTCTCGGGTATCTTCCAGGCCGCTCAGGAGATCTCTAAGTGATCATGCATACTAAACTCCTACTGATTATTNTTCGCATAAGAACTATTTGCAAAGGTAAAGGTAAGGGTAAAAGTTAACCTGGAACAACGCATAACAACCCTGTGAGCATTGCTTACTACCATGGAAGTGGGCAATTAGCAGGGGTGTTGCATCGTGCGTGATTAAGAGAACCTATAACAACAGTCGCTAGTGTCCAACATAAGTTAGGTGGTAACCGAAGTAGAACATGAAGAGTATGTGTATATATAGAATTACAAACAAGGTCCAAGACATACTTACACATAGCCTTAGTAATAAATATTTACATAAAATGTATAAAAGTTATAGAACATTATACAAAACATCTATTGTCCTAACGCAACCATCATCACTTTGCCTTGGCTCCGGAACTGTCCTGCTACAACTCTTTGCCGTCTACCACGCATCCCTCGGGTCGACCCATTCGCTTCGCATACCTGAATCCATAGCCGAGTGGGGGTGATAACTCTTGGTCCTCAGTGGGGTTCCTTAGCGTTATCAAATGTTCATTTTCTCGGGTATCTTCCAGGCCGCTCAGGAGATCTCTAAGTGATCATGCATACTAAACTCCTACTGATTATTATCTTTGCCTAGGATCCTAAACAACTTTATCTAATTTATTAGGTGATCGGGGGATCTAATCTTTCTTATCTAGGTTATCGAGCTTCTATTCCTAACCGTCGTAACATAACCCCATATACATGTATGCAGACAGACTCAACTGGTCATCACGCATATGTTGCGCGAGATGTAACACCCCTGCTAACTGCCCAATTCCATGGTAGTAAGCAATGCTCACAGGGTTGTTATTCGTTGTGTCGGGTTACCTTTAGCCCTTACTTTTACTTTTGCAAATATCTCTTATGCAAAAATATGGACCCTTTTGAAAAATCGTTCGTGTGCTTTATCAACGTATAAACTAGGAGCCGTGTGTGATCAGTGAAGCATATATAACAAACGTTAATGATAACCGATATAGGATTAGAAGAGTATATGCAGATAATTACAACCAAGGTCCATCACGTCATTACACATTGGCATACTAATAAGTATTTATACAAAAGTTGTAAAAGTCATAGATCGTTACAAAATGTCTATCGCCCTACTGCGAATATCGTCACTTTGCTCATGCCCTGGAATTGTCTTGTTGCAGCCATCCACAATCTACCATGCGTCTCGCTCGTCGATCCACTCGTTTTGCACACCTAGACCCATA
This sequence comes from Nissolia schottii, assembly GCA_003254905.1. Taxonomy (NCBI): domain Eukaryota; kingdom Viridiplantae; phylum Streptophyta; class Magnoliopsida; order Fabales; family Fabaceae; genus Nissolia; species Nissolia schottii. Next base: position 48,258 of record QANU01090789.1, read on the forward strand.
AAGGAGTGGGGGAGAGAACTTGTCATCCTCAGTGGGGATCCTGTAACTCTAGATAGCAACCTAAGAGGGGGGTGAATTAGGTTTCTCTTGTTTTTGACGGATTTTGGTTCTTTGAAAGATGGTGAATGTTATGAAACCCTAATTCCCAAATTATGAACAAGACCCAGCAATAAACCGAATAGATGTTAAAGTTAAGACAACGGAAATTGTAAATTGCTGAATGTAAAAGTGTAGGGATTAGAAAGATCACACCGGAGAATTTATCCTGGTTCACCTTCAACCACCGAAGGCTACGTCCAGTCCCCTGTTCTGATTCAGGGATTTTTCCACTATGTAAACTTGTGTTGTGTACAACCTCACAACCGAGGCACTTACACCGACAACTTCAAGAGAACACAACCGTTCCCCTGGTTACACAATGCCCTCACCGAACTCTATGGTGATGATCAGAAAACACACCGAACACCACGGTGTTTACAAAGCCACACTGAACACTACGGTGCCACAATTGATTCACAATTGTTGAAGAAATAATACAATGGCTTTACCAATCCTAAATTCAGGGTTGGAAGTTTTCATGAATAGAAAGCACTTCATATATAACAGTTAAGGCTCAAAGGGCTTTCTTAAGATTTGGATTGAAACACCATTGAAATTTGATCAGAACTTTGTGAATATGAAAGTAATAATTGAGTTCTGGAGTGTTGTATGAGTTTCCACGAGTTTGGCACTTATATAGGCATAGGTGCCTCTTCATGAACCATTGCCATGGCTTCCAAATGCCAAACAACACATTGTTTCATGAAAAAACACACCAGTTCGTGCATTTAATCGATTAACCAACTGTGGTAATCGATTACACTCATAACCGTTACCAATTTTCAAAATTCAAGTGGTGGTAATCGATTACCACGAGTGTGTAATCGATTACACATGCAACAATTACCAATTTTGAAAGTTCATAAGGTGGTAATCGATTAACACAAATGGGTAATCGATTACACCTATGACAAATGTCATATTTTTGAATTTCTTATGTTGGTAATCAATTATCATAAGTGTGTAATCGATTACACACATAGAAAATGACATATTTTCAAATTTTTGTTGATGGTAATCGATTATATTAAGTGAGTAATCGATTACTCATGTAAAAATGATTTCCAAGTGTTGCAAACCCTAGAAAAGTGTTGCTAAATGAGTTTAGGGCTTTAGCAAAAGTATTAGACTTGTTAGAATGAAAACCTTATGAGCCATTAACCATACTATCATAAACAAGTGCTAACTATTAGACTTAACCTTCAATATGTTGACCGGTTGAGCTTAGCAGTTCTTCGGTTGTGTCTTTGCCTTTTTCTTGCTTTTTGATGATGTTTTTGTCTTCATCAAAACCCAGCCATCAGAGGTCAGAGAGAGAGTCTTCTTCACAGATCCCTAGCGTTACCTATCGTTTCATTACTCCGTTATCTTCCAGGCCACTCAGGAGATCTCTAGGTGTGCATACATACTAAATCCCTACTGATTATTATCTTTGTCTAGGTCCTAAATGGCTTTATCTACTTTAATAGGTGATCGGGGAATCTAATCTTAGACTGGTGGGGGTCTACCCTGGTGGTAAACCTGGAGTCGGCTCGCCTGTGTTCATCCTTGTGGACTCAGGGCATTCCTTTCATCTGTCCAAACCACTCGCACAAAGGTGTTCATTTTGCATGTCCGGACTTTCTGGACCAAGATGTTCATTTGGTCTGTTCCTTCTCTTTCTCTGTCCAATGTTCATAGACCAAGTTGTTCCTTCTTCATGCACAAAGGTGTTCATTTTGCACATCTTACCCGTCTTTTAAACGCCATGACGTAAAAGCTCAAGCATTACTTTTCCTCCTTGCTTTCTTTTCTCTCTTTTCTTTTCTTTTTCTCGTACCGGGTTGAAACCCATGTTCAGACCAAAGCCTGCGTATCATAGTCATAAACCATTCCTTCTTGGAGGACTAGCAAGGGGCTTGTCAGGTATGACTTGACAAGAGAGGGGTTTCCTATTATATAACTATGTCATTTCTTCAAGGTACACCTACCCTTAGTGGTCGGGCCTTCTTAAGAATTTACTGATTCCCTATATTTGGTTATCATCTTTAAACATTAGGTCATTCAACACTAGTGATCTGTAGTTCCCTACCCCTAACAGCAACTATGCCTCATGATGCATGCACTACTTAGTGTCACGAGTCTCTTCATGCTTCATCATTCTTGGGTGGCTGGGAGTGATGCAGATGAAATGATGTGGCGCCATGAACTGATTACTTTCTCTTAGCCTTTTTGGATAAGCCTAGTTAGGGTCCTAAGGTTCTCAGTCCGCTCAGCGGCTTGCCTTGGCCGCTCAGGTCCTGGGCCATCCTTATCCAAACTTACATGGCATCCAAGTCAAAGGCCGCTCAGTGCCTTGCCTCGGCCGCTCAGCTCCCTGACCTGAAACTCCCAACGTAACCTCTCTAGCGTTAGGGTTCAGAAGTAGCCTAGGCCATTCAGTGTAACACCCCTGCTAATTGCCCACTTCCATGGTAGTAAGCAAGGCTCACAGGGTTGTTATGCGTTGTGCCAGGTTAACTTTTACCCTTACCTTTACCTTTGCAAATAGTTCTTATGCGAAAATATGGACCAATTTGAAAATTATTCTTTTACAGTATCAGTTTGTAAAGTAGGAGCCGTGCGTGATTTGGAGAACATATAACAACAGTCGCTATAGGTTAAGGATAACTGAAGCAGAACATAAAGAGTATATGTGCATACATATATAAATACAACCAAGGTCCAACATCAGTACACATTGTCATAATAATAAATATGTACACCAAAGGTATCTAAGTCCTAATACATAATACAAAACATATGCCATCCAAATGTCACGGTCATCCCTGTGCCTTGACTTCCATCTGCTGTCAGTCCAAATGCCTCGTACACCTGGTGGATCCATAACCGAGTGGGGGGTGAGAACTCTTAGTCCTCAGTGGGGTTCCTTAGCACTATCTACTGTTCATAGGGTATCCTCCAGGCCGCTCAGGAGATCTCTAAGTGATCATGCATACTAAACAAAACCTACTGATTATTATCTTGGCCTAGAATCCTGAACAGCTTTATCTATGTTACTATGTGATCAGGGAACTAGTCTTGCTTATCTAGGTTCTTGCGCTTTCTGCTCCTAACCATCGCTACATAACCACATCATACACATGTATGCTGACAGACACACTGATCATCACGCATATGTTGTGCGGTAAACCTTCCACCATGCTTGCCAGGAATGGGACATTTCACAGTATCTATGCAAGGGGTCATCGTACCGATGAGGCACGGATTTCAATGCATGTTCTCATCTCATTCATCATATCTTTTCTTGTGTCCCAATACTCCATCGTACACCTTAGGACCGTCGTCCCCTGGTGGTGTACGACCTGCCTTCTCTGTCTATTCCCCGGGCCAACAAGACTCCACCCCTACACTTTGGGTGGCGAGGGGCCGCCCTCTTGGCTAAGCCGGAAGCGGACCATATCATCATTCATTCATCACATGTCATGTATGCCATCATTCATTTCTTTCATATGCACATTTATCTTTCTCATCATGCTCTTGTTCCTACATTTCATTCTCATCTTCATTCATTACTCATTCATTAGATAACAACCTCTAGTGATCTATCCTCATGATGCATGCTTGCTCAAACTCATAAACACATAACCACATAATCACATTATAATCTAAATATAATTCATTTGGGCATGGGAGTGTTGGAACTAGGCCGCATAACACATCTTTCAAAACCTTACTTTCATAAACTTTCATAAACCGAATCCCATGAAGCTACCACGGTTCAGGCCGCTCAGCGCCCATGAGTACCGCTCAGCGCCCATTGGCACCGCTCAGCGCTCACAGGTACCGCTCAGCGGTCCCTGGAGTCAACTTAGTCACGGATCAGTTTTCAAACCATTTTCCAAAGATTATCTCCCAGGCCGTTCAGCGGTTCATGGAGCCGCTCAGTACCCTGGGCGTGACCGAAGCTCCTCCTTTGTTTTCTTGTTGTTTCTTTAAACCATAACCATGGCCACTTCTTGGGTTTCACCCCCAGGTTCCAACCATCACCAAACAAGCATTTTTAACTTAGAAAAGCATAGGAAATCATAGCAAAGTCATCTACCTATCCTAACCAAGCAATTCTAACATAAACATAACATAGAACATACAAGCACACAAGCACATAGGCCACCAAAGAGGTGAGCTAGCTTAGGATTACCCACCTTCTTAGAGTTCTAGAGAGGTTTAGAGATGGCTATGGAGGTGAGGGTGCTAGGTTCTTCCACCGGCTTTAAGTTCCTGACAGTGTTTCAGCAGAGTCTCTAGACTGAACGAATTTCTGGCAAAGCTTCAGCTGGGGGAGGAATTTCTCATGAAATTTCTGGTTATGGGGGGCTATTTATAGCCAAAATTCTGCCCCTTGTAATTACCCTTTTACCCCTCTTTATAATTACCAAATTGCCATTTTCATTTTCTTTAAAAATCAATTAATTTCAAAGATAATCCATAAGTCAAATCAATGAATAGTGTTTGAATTTTTTATATTTTTTCTTGAAAAATCTGATTACCCACGTGCTCCCATTCAGATTTGGGTCCCACCCGGTCCCGTTTCGCTTGTGCTTTACCGCTTGCAGTATCGGTACGTCGCGCACGATCATCCGAAAAATATTTTGCTTGTACCGTCGTGATCCTCTAATTTCCCTCTACCTAAGAATATTAATCTTAGAAGGTGTTTGTGAATTTTCCTCCGGGGGAGTATTTTTCACAGGTACCTTTGATCCCGTATCTCACACCGGTCTCTGGACGGGATCGTTTCGCTGGCGTTTCAGCGATCGCCAAAGCTTCCTAGTAGGGGTTTGGGGTTAACTCTAGGGATTTGGTGGGCTTTCCTTACATAGGGTATGATTTCCTAAGACTGGGGCCCACTGCTCAGTTCTACTGGCTAAACGGGGCTAAACCGGACTGTTCTAGTGTCTGCGGAATCGTCCGAAAGTGAGCGAAACTCCGTTTTTCCGGCAGTTGGATTTTTCCGTCACATTCTAAAGCCCATGGGGAACTGTTTGAGCGTCATCAGACTTTTGAGACACTAAACAGATTTCTTCCTACAGACACCTATAATTATCGGAGTTGTTTATTACACGAAATCCTTGTAAGGGGAAAAATTGGGATGTTACATTCAGTGCCCTAGTTGGTCGCTCAGCGCCCTGGGGCTTCTAGTACCTGTAACCCGAGAGCATGGCCATCTTTCCTTAACTTTTCTTAACCATCTTTCACAATTCTTCAAGGTTTAAAACACATAATCCCATCCATCACTAGCCACTTAGAATCATCCTAACCATCTATATGCATATCCATACAAAATCATCACACTAAATCTCCTAACAAACACACATGCATACATAGAGCTATACAATCAATCAAGAACACCATGGAGGTGAGTAAGGCTAAGTTACCCACTTCCTTAGGGCAGGTTAGATGATGAGGAAAACAGGGAGAGTGGTCGTCCTAGCACAGAGCTTCGTCTAAGCTTTTGGTGCAGTTTCAGCAGCGTAACCACAGTGTACACGAGCAGATTTTCAGCTATTCTAAGAGAGTTTGTGTATGACAAATGGGCTGAATGGTGGGGGCTATTTATAGCCACAAAATTTGCCTTCATTTTCCCATTTTGTCCTTCCCTAAAATTACCATTTTGCCATTATTAATTTAATTAGTTAATTATTTAATTAGGTTAGATAAATAAAAGGTAACATCAATGAATAGTAACCCTTATTTTAGTATTTTTCCTTAAAAATCTGATTAACATCACGTGGCTATTCAGATTTTGCGTCCTCCCAGTCCCGTTTTGCTCGTGTTTGGTAGTTCGCTGTCCCGGTGCATCGCGCACGGTCGTCCAAAAAATATTCCGATCACACCGCCGTGATCCACTAATTTCCCTTATCATGGGATTCAAGTCAACCCAAGGCATTTGTAAATTTTTCTCCGAAGGAGTATTCTTCAGATATACCTTTGATGCATCGTTAAATTTCAGTAATCAAAAGTAACCATTCTGCTGCTTGCGAAATTTTGCAAGACGACAAAACCCTAGGTCCTACGGACGTTTCTAATCCAAAACCCCTATCTTAGTCTTCCTAACTTGATTAAAAATTGATTTTGTATTTATCTTTGCGAACTTTTTACTAAGGGAAAAATGGGATATTATAGCAAGCATCTCTCATCGGCCGACGATTCAGAGGTGACCATCCAGCATGCCGGATGGTGAGGGGCTGCCCTAATGGCGTTGCCAGGAGTGGACACGTACTTTGCTTATCTTGTACGCCCCTTACCGGCGGCCTTAACTTTACTTTTCATGACTTGATCTTTGCACGCCCCTTACCGGCGGCCTTAACTTTCTTTTCTTTTTTGCTTGACATCCGGGTGAAAACCCGCGCTCTGGCCTATGCCTGCATTCTTTGAACTTTAGACCATTTATCTTGCAAAACTGGCGGGGGCTTGTCAGGTGTGACGTGCCAAGAGAGGGGAATCCCTAATACATAACTACGTACTTTTCTTCAAGGTATACCGAGCCCTGGTTGGTCAGAACCTTCTTCAGAAACATTCTTGGTTTCCTAGATTCAATTATGATATTTCATTTATGTTACGCGTTATATTTCTAATGATCTAAGGTTGCCCTAAGGTCCTAGTGGCAACCAGGTCCTCATGATGCATGATAACGTACACACACACACACACATATATATAACTCATAACATAACATGTATGACACGTTCAATCATATAAAGAAAACTTCATGCTGGAGTCTGAAACCTAGGTCATTCGAATGACATTCTTCAGGTCATTCGAATGTCACTGGGTTCTGGCTCGTGGGATGGTGCAAAAAGATGGTCATTCAAATTCCCCATGAATGGTCATTCGAATGATTCTGGCCTTTTCTCTCTGAATCACTCATTGAGGTTGTCATTCGAATGCCCAAGGCCAAGGGATTCGAATGACAACCTCAATGAGTGATTTAGAGAGAAAAGGCCAGAATCAAGGCATTCGAATGACTGGCCTCTGTAGCTTTTAAAATTGCAAATCCTCACGACTCATTTGAATGACTCCAAGGCAGACATTCGAATAACTCGTGGTTTTTCACACTTGTTTCTGAAACATTTGTGGTTCATTCGAATGACCTTGGCGGATTCATTCGAATGACCACTGACCTGAAACAGGTCTTGATGGTTTTTCTTGGTTCCCATCGCTGCACCAACCCATTCTCTTCACTCTAAACACACATACAACTTACATACATCACCCAAAGGTGATTTAGAGCTAGTTTTAACTCCACCTTAGAGGATGGTTTGATTGTTGAAGAGGAAGGCTTGGAACTCCAAGCTTTTTCTTTTCTGTTCACTGAGAAGGAAAACTTAGGAATATGGTGGTGATGAGGATGGTGGTTTATTGTGGAGAAATAGGAGATGGAAGGGATGGTGTGGCCTAGTGATGTCTCAGGGAAATGGAAATCAAAGCCTTGGGCTTGGCTTTCTTTGGGTTTTCTCCAAAAGAGAAAATGAAAGAAGAGGATGGTGATGAAATGGAAATTTTGGGGCTGCAGAGGAGTGTCTTGATGGGTTTGGGAAATTATGGGAAAATTTGAAAGAATAGGTGGAGTGTGAGAGTGAGTGCATAATGGAAGGAAGCATGGTGATTTGAGAGGTGCAAGGGGAATGGTTGGTGGGGGTATGGGCTTGGTGGTCATGCACGGCAGGTTTGGGGAAATTTCTCCAAAAATTTGCCCTTGTTCGGTTGTGTTTGATCGTTTGCAGTCTCCGTGTCTCGCGTGTGGTCGTCCGAAAAATATTTTGGGCGCACCGTCATGATCTACTAATTTTCTTGATTAGTAGTTCAAGTCCGTAATATATAACTACATATTATCTTCAAGGTAAATCGAGCCCTCTGTGGTCGGAACCTTCTTAAGATATTACGTTTTTCGCAAGGTTCATTTATGATCTTTGTTTAAGGTTAGGTGGTGAGTTCTAGTTGTCTAAGGTCGTCCTAAGGTCCTAGTGACGACCCTGTCCTCATGATGCACAATAACATTTATATTATGTAAGCTATACAGTTATAACCTCATCATACAACAATTACATATACCCTACATAACTCACATTTCACTAAAAGAGAGAAATTTTGAGACAGGCAGTTCAAATCTTTAGTCATTCGAATTACATCCCAAGAGTCATTCGACTGCCATAAGAGTGGCTCTTAGATTAGTGCATGAAACAGGTCATTCGGATGATCTTGGCCGGGTCATTCGAATGACATAGGCCTTGCACTCTCCGTTCAGTGAAATTAATGCTAGTCATTCAAATGACTTATACTTTGTGCTCTCAATTTGAAAATTTAGAGATTCATTCGAATGCCCTAAGGCCTGGTCATTTGAATGACTCATGTCTGGCTCTATTTATAAAAACCTCTTGCAATTCATTCGAATGACCCTAGGGTAGTCATTTGAATGTCCCGCATTGTTTTGGTCTCTATTTTCTTAGAGATCTCGTGGTTCATTCGAATGACAATGACTGTGGTCATTCGAATGACCACAGACCTATAACAACATTTCTGTTTCCCTTTCCTTAAAGCCATGATTTCTCACTCAACTTAGGCCATTTAGTCACAAATTTTAACAACCAAAATATTTTCAACACATGCAAAGTTCATTTGGAAGAATTCATCACACATTATGTACATTATATCAAAAATCACAAAAATAAGCAAATATATCATAGAACCATCAAGAGATGGTTTAGGCTATTTTACCCAACTTCTAAAGAAGGTTAATGGTGAAGAGAGTGTTGAGGAGAAAGTTCCCCCAAGAGTGCTTGAAAATCCAAGCTAGTAACCACCTTTCTTTAAGAGAAAGCTTGAAGATGGAGGCTAGTGTTTATGTGGTTTCTTGAGGAAAGATGATGATTTTCATGGTAATTTATGGAGGAAGTATGAGAAGGCAAAGATGAGAGTGTGGTGACTTTGGTGGTGCTTGGTTTGGCTTAGGGGAAAAAGGCAAGAAAGCTTAAGCTTTGCTTGAAGACAATGGTGGATGCCAATGGCTATGGCTCTTTGGCCTTGGAAATGTTTAGGGAAAGAAAATGTGAAGAAGAAGATGACTGTGGGGAGTGGGAGCTGAATGGTTCAGTTATGAGGGAGAATTTTGGGGGAAAATTTAAATAAAAAGTAAATAGATGACATGATGGAGGTAAGGTGAGAATAGTGGAAGGTATGGTGATTTGAGGTGTGTAAGAGGAGTTGTTGGTGGAGGGAAATGGCCTTGTGATTGCACGGCTGATTTAGGGAAATTTCTCTCAAAATTTGTCTCGTGTTTGGTTGTTAATTGTCCAGTTACGCGCGTAAGTACATGTGCGAAAAATTAACGAATGACATGGAAATTATTACACAAAATTCTACATTATAAAACATTTAAAATGAGGAATTTAAATCAATATTAGGTACTCGTAATTTTTTCCTCTTGTAAGAGTGTATTTTACGGGTACCACCGATACGTGTTTAAATTCCAGTAACGACCGAAAATTGTTACGAAAAATTACTTAAACACAGAAACGCAATTTGCAACCAATTCTAAGAAGGAATTAATTTAATCTACTGTACTCGTAATTTTTTCCTTTCGTAAAAGTCCATTTTACAGTAACTTCGACTCGTATTTAAATTTCAATGGAGACTGGAAATCGGTCCGCATCTCGCAAAACTTCACGAGATCACAAAACCATTATTTTGACTGGTATTTTTAGAAATAAATTCTATAATTAAATTATCTAGTCTCGATAATTGACTCGTATATTTATTTATTACGCTAAATTCCTTTTAAGGAAAAAGCGGGATGTTACAGTGAGCATGATGCACCTTAACTTAAAAAGAGAGTACACTATGGGTATACATCATTTAAACCGTTTGTTTCTTATTAATTATAATCTATGGTTGAAAACATTAACTTGGACTGAAACTGTGTCCGACCTCCACTTTCTCTTCCTCAAGTCATCATCTTCCTCCTCCTCACTTCCTCCATACAAGAAATTTGCCTAGCAATTTATGCAACAAACCTATAGGCCAAAATACGTAGATCTAGTTGCAAAAATTCTCCTTCACAATTCAATGGAAACAAAATAAAACTTTAATCTTTTTCAACAATCACCAACAATTAGAGGATTTTTCGAAGTTCATTTTCTTTTCAACTTGTTGGGGTCTTAATTTTGTTGACAATTGAGGAAATTTTGCACTCTATAGTTTTGGCTCATAAGCAAATTTTTATTTTAATTTTATTGTTTCCAAGTTTTAAATACCAGTTGAGAATGATAGAAACCCATTTGAGGGAGACCCCGAATTAGTGCTTCATATCGTTTGGCCAAAAATGATCCATTAATTAGATTTCACATTCTTGCAAATTTTGCCACTAATAATATTTTTGTAACTACTTGATTAATATCTTAACAGCTGCCAGCCTTTTAAATTTAAAAAATAACTCCAATGACAAATTACATTTTTCACCATCATATCAACGTGAATAGAATTAAGGAACACAATTAGTTACAAATACATGAGCAATCAAGACATGAAATCAAATTCAGCGTACCATTGCTGCTTTCTCATCCGTCTGCAATTGTCACACTAGAAAAACGCTTTCTAGTGTTGGATTTATCGACAAATTTTATTCAATTACCATTAGATTTTATGGTTTCTAGCAGATTTTGTGGCAAAAATTATTTGACGGTACAAAGGTCATTGGTAATACATTACCGTCAGATGATGTATCTGATGGAAATTATTGGCAAATAAATCCGCCAGTATGGATAGAAACCATTCAACAAAATGAGTGTGAGAAACGCGCCATTTTTAACACTTTATCGACAGATAAATCCGTTGGTAATTGTGGTTACTATAAAATAATATTTAAGTTATTGGCAGATTTATCTACTAGTAATTCTGTAATAATTTTAAAAAATAAATATTTAAAATGACATATCCCAAGGTTCGAAACCTAATCAATTGCAGTTCATTGACAATAAAAAGTGTCAAACACAAACAAAACTAAATTTAAGTGGACTCTGCTATACATCCACAAGCGATTTCCGAAAACATGATTATAGAATGTAACCACAATGTCTATGTTCAAATAACTTAACAAACATATATAAATCACACATTTTACACAATAATTCGTCACATTAATAACCAACATCAATTATCATAAAGTTTATATATTATCAAAGACCAAGCTCACCATGAATTTTATGTGATAATTATATAGTTCAAACAACATTAACTCATCTATCCTACAACCATTACTAATGGTAAAAAACACGAAACCCTACAGGTGGAGAGGATGAAACATGGCTAACTAGTTGTGGTGCTTGTAGATGGGTCCTGCAGGGAGGTTGATGGTAGTGGTGGCCAGCTCCTAAAATAGTGGTTGCGGAGACGGATGCAGCAACAACGACCTCTTCTTGGTGGCATCGTCGGGGGTGGCAGCAGTATGGTGTCAGGGTAGTGATGGGGCAGCGTCGGTTAGAGAGAAGGAACAGAGGATGAATGAGGTGGTAGTGCATGGTGGCAGTGATAGTAGTGTTCCCTTAAGGAAGCACATCGGTGGCGGCATTCCCTTTTGGAGGCGTTGGTGAGTGCTAATGGCACGGCGGCTGCTGCATTCCCTACCAGAGGCGGTAGTTAGTGGTGGCAGCGGCAAGATGGTTGATTAGAGAAAAGGAGGAGAATTAGAGATAAGGAAGAGAAAAAGGAGAAATAGGGAAGAAGAAGGGAACACAGAATTCGTAATCCCGATGCTTATCGGCAGATTTATCCACCGCTAAACCAATTCGTCGAAAAGGTTATTAAGTGAAACGGCACATTTTGTTTGGGCGAGAAATTTTCTGCTCACTTAAAAATTCATTATAGACGAATTTTTTTGCCAGTAATTGCATATTCGCCAGTAAATATCACTTATTAGCGGATATATCTGTCACTACATACCCTAACCTTACCTTAAACCCTAAAAAACTGATGTTGTCTTAATCCAAAATCAATTACATGCATTTACAAGATCTTACAAATCATTTACACCAATTTTATCGCTCATTGCTCTTCATTCTTGACATGGATGGATACACACACACACACACACACACATCAATAACATGTATATAACCAACAAGTAATTTCTCATACCTCCTTTCAGAACAAAATTAAGACAACTATGTCACTTGGCATATGTGCCTTAATTATTTCTAATTAGCTCGCTATAACTCCGCAAAAATCAATTTCTTCCTCGATGCTGATGGTTTTCAGCAATTAACCTATTTACAAAATCACTCAAACAAAAACAAATACCCAAAATGTAGTTAGTTTCATGGTTATTAAACTCTTGAGTTAACTCGTAAACTCTTATGAGTTTACGATTTCACTACACAAAACGAATTAACACTCATATAAACTCTTTTTTGTAAACTAGTACGAGCTTAAGCAAACTCTCGATTGTACTAGTGAGTTTATGAGTTAAAATCTACCTACGAGTTTACGAGTTTACCTCAAGATGTATAAATTTGATGACTTTTTTAGATACTTAGTTGACTTTGTGTGTGTTAGACAATATCTATTGAGTTTACTAAGTCGATTTTACATATTTATCATAATTGAGCTATGTTTTATCAAACTATAAAGTATAATACATGTATAGAATAAAGTATGACATAACTAAGTGTCATACATTAAGGTATATTTTATGATATTTTTTCATTTATTTTATTTTAAAGTTAACATTATTCAATGTCAATTATTAATACAAAATTTAATCATGTTTAGTTCCTAATTATATTGTTTATAACATATATTTTTTACATATGTAAACTCTTACGAGTTTACGATTCGAGTTTGCTGAGCCTTCACGAGTTTACTTAAACTCTCGAGTTTGACGACCTTAGTTTTTTTAATTTACAAAAGATAATCTAGTATTTGAGAGGCAAGACAACGAAGAGTTCGGCTAGTACTAATTAATTATATTTATTTCTTTATAAAGTTGCACCCCATGAGTTTACCGTTTAGGAAATGAAATAGAAATATTCTCCTACGTATCTTGTTAGCTTCTCCGACCAATATTGTCTGACGATAGTAAGAAATCTATGCTAACCAAGATTTAAAATACATGTAAAAAATAGAAATGCCTATGAATCAAAAAGTTTGTTCGAAAACTCCATGGAATTTATTTCATTCAAGAATTAAATTCAATTCCATGGTTTGGAACTCACTAATTATATAAGATCAAAATCCAAAGATAATCCACTTCTCAAGAAACCCCCAAAGTAAATCAGAACAAAAGAGGTCTGATTTATTACAGGAATTGGTGGATTTATAGTAAAAAACTAATATACTCAAAATACCCTTAAACCCTAACATCTATGTTCTCTTTTTCTCTCTTCTTCTCTTCGATCTTTCTGTACTGGCTTAGCTAGACAGTGAGTGTTTGGAGTCCACATGCCTCTAGAGTCTCCAATCTCCAATATTCCTAAACTTGTGGCCAAACACATTGAGCTTGTCTTGTTGGATTAAATGTGGGGTTTATTTGATTAGTGACCTTGGTGTTGAAAAAGCCTATTGAGATGAGGTGGAGGTGGGGTTGAACAAAATTAAATATGTTGGGTGTTGTTGTCTTCATTGTTAGAAGAAGAATCATGGAGGTGGGGTTGATCATGTTGGGGTTCGTCTTCGACAAAAGACTAGTCTTGTGGGAGGGGTGAGGAAGAAGAAAAGGGTTGTGGCTAATGGTTGGTAGGGGTAGGGATAAGATAGAAATTTAATAAGTATTAAATTGAATTACATTCTTACCTTACTACTTTATTCCAAACCAAACCTAATTGTTTCCTTCTCCTTTTTGCTACCCAGCATCGAGACTCATCTTTCATCTTATTAGCACATATCATTGCACACCTCTCTCAATTTTAGATTGGGGAAATGTTCGCATTAGTCCATGAAAATGTAATCGTGATTGATAGGGGGATTTTATTTCCCACTTTATTCCTCCATAATAGAACTTTGTAGCCTAAAAATGTGTAGTTGATAGGTGGATTTTGTACCCTATTTTATTATTCTATAATTGAACATTGTATACTAAAAATGTGTAATTTTAATGCTTAATTAATATGTTTTGCACATTATCCTCTTTTGTGAGAAATTTAGAAAAATGCAATTTTAAGCACTACTTTATCTTAGAATTTAATGTGTAGATTTCTTTTGTTCTTTTTTAGTTTTCTATTTTAATTACAGAAAATAAATTGTCAAGAGGATCATTAAGAAGAGATTTGAAGAGAAGATTGTGACCAATAAATGCAAGATTAAATTCAAATTCAAAAAGATTTGGTCAAAGATTTGCTGAGCATTTTTAATGCTGACTTTGCCACGGATTTTGCGTTAGGATGGAGATTGAATCTCGATTTGACCTCAACTACAAAGTTGTAGATCTATCTCTTAGCTTTAATTCGAGATTTTAATCACCTCAATCCGATATCTCTAACCGAAGTTATCGCGATTTTACTAACTGTTGTGCTGAAAGTGCGGGATTTACTCCCACTTTAGGCCAATCCTCTACAAATAGACATCCTCTCTCAATAACTTGGAGAGAACTTGATACTCAGCCTCCACTTTTATTTTCAGCACTTTTCCTTTTATTTTGTTTCACTTTAGGTTTATGTTAGTAGTGCTTAGTGCTTAGTTATTCAAGGATTGTTGGAGCGCTCGCATTGATAACGCAAGCTCCCAATTATTTGCGAATTCTTTCCGTTATTATTTTCAGGTTTTGTTATTTCAATTTTCCATTATTTTTTACTCTCTTGTTATTTTTATTTATTATGAGTTTTTATCTTCTACCCATGGAGGAGTAGTTTCTTAATATCTTGCATGTGGTAACTCTAGATTAGGATTAATTCGAGGTCTTGTGCTTAATGTTTATTCATGATTTGTTCTGTCTGTGATTAATAATATAGCGATTGCATGTTATTGGTTAGGGTTAATTCTAGGTTGACAGATCTTGACGATTGTAAGATTTCTTGATTTAGGATTTGGGGACTTTTTTGTGGAACTAATTAGATTTAATTAGGTTGTGCAGTTGGAACATAATTGATATGGGTTTTAAATGCTGAGATCTTAGTTTTAATTCCTATATTAATAAATGCTTAGGGCATTGATGATCGTAGTCTCTTAGGTGAATTGCGTATTAGTTAGAGATTTCAACTAATAAACAACATCCCCTTATGAATAATTAATTAGGAACCAATGACAATTAATCCTTGATCTAGAAACACCGTATGCAGGATATTGCTTTTTTTTATCATTGTTAACTTACTTTTATTTTGCTTTCTTTTTATTATTATTCATCAATCCAAACCCCCTTTTTAATTGCAATTTTAATTGGTTCTAATTGCTTCCTTGAGATACGACCTATGTTAGCCCCCTTTACTCCGTTTTTGGGGTTGATTTAGTTTTATAAATTATTATTTGATTGCGCACTGAAATAACAATGTTTTGGTGTGTGTCAAATTTGGCGCTGTTGCCGGGGAAGCAATTTAGCCAATTCTTTTTTTTTTCTTTTTATCATTTAATTTTTGTTAATTCTCTATTTTCTTCCTTTTGTTCTTTTCTTTTTTTTTCAAAAAAAAATTTTCTTTTTTTTTCATTTTCGTTTTTATTCCAAAAAAAAATATATTCCTTTTTCTATTTTTTTTCATTTTCATTTTTTTCCTATCAAAAAAAATTTCTTTTTTTCCTTTTTTTTCATTTTCGTTTTTTTTATCCCAAAAAAAATTTCTTTTTTTTCCTTTTTGTTTTTTTTTTCTTTCCTATCCAAAAAAATTAAAAATTAATTTTTGTTTTCGTTTAATTTTTGTCCCTCAACTGTGCTATCATGTACTCTAACAATTTTTCTAGTTCGCAGTAATCTAGTGTTCCTTGTTTTTCAGGTAATGGAGCGAATTTTGACAATTTTAACCAGAGGCATTCCCGAAGGCTAGAGGAAGTATGGAGGTTACCCAGGGAAATAGGTCGGAGGGCATTGCTGACCTTGCAGTGCCACATTGCCGAATTGTCTGAGCAACAATGGGAAGACCACTTGAGCCAATGTGAGGTGATGACTTCACCATTCTACCCCTACCAACCTTACCCCAAGGCTTACTCTCTTCCCCCTATCCTACCAAAACACATCAACTGCCACCACATGAACCTCAACCATACCCACATGACCCATACGCACCATATCCTTATTCACCAGAGCCCACATATTGCCAATACTCACTAGAACCCTCATACTAACCTCCCCATTGCCAACAACAAACTCAAAACCCTTACCAAGAGGTGTTGAAGATGTTGCTAGAGGAGATAATGCAGGGGGCGAAGGAGGTGCGTGCTGATTTGCAAGAGTTGAGAGGGGAGATAAATCAATTAAAAGAAACCATGGCTGCATCTAGTGGGCATGAGGAGGATAGTTTCCCGGATAATGATGTCGCGTATGAAACCCCACCATCTGACATCATTGATGATGGTGGGTCTTCAGAGGTTTTTGGTAGAAGATTAACTCCAACCCGTCATTCTTGATGATGAATCTGGTACAGAGGTGGTGTTTGAGGAGCCACAACCGGAGGAAGACACACATATTACTTGTGTTATTCCTGGTATGGTAGAGGTGTCAGTTGAGCCTGCTGTTCTGTCTAAATTCCCCCCATTCATTCCATTACTCCCACCATCCCCTCTCCTAGCCTATCAGTTACCGCCACTCGAGCTGCACCTTAAGACACATGTCCCTCTCCTTGGCCTATGTGAGTATGCTCAATTGGAAACTGATGGCCAGTTGCGGACCTTATGTGAAGGGCTTGGAGACTTTCTTCCTGCTACTAGGGGAAGGTTAGACCATGTACAGGGACAGTTCAAGAAGCCTCCTAGTGGGAACCTTCATCCACCCCCACTTGGAGTGATTAACTACTGGATGACCAAGCCAAGGCGAAGCCTTAAAGCTTCACGACATCGATGGAAGATCTCAATGCTTGGCTCCTAAAAGAAACATGGTTTCCAGGGCCATGACATGACTTATATGGTATGGGATCCAGGTGAAGGCTATCGGAGCAAACTTTGGTGGATGTTTCTGGACCAGTTCAAACATGATCCTCCATGAGACGGCCGTCATCCGTCCAACTTAAGGACATTAAACAAAAGTGCTAGGTGGGAGACAACCCACCGTTTGTGAGTTTTTCTTTCCTTTTCTTTTATTTATTTGTTTTACTTCTTTATTTTTTTATTTTTTTTCTTACCCTGTTTTGTGCACTGAGGTCGGTGCACTTCTTTAAGTGTGGGTGAGATAGTTTCGTTTGCTTAGGATAATGGTTTTAACTGTGCAATAATTGTGGAAATTCATGAATAAGGGATAATTTAGACTAGTTGATGATTGATTTGTGCAATGTGAAATGTTGTGTGTGATTATTTATGGCATTATGTTTGATTGAGCATTTTATAAATCCTGGCATGTTTCAATTAATTGGATGATATTACCTGGTAAGATTTGAGCCTTTTATAGGATGGCAACACTACATGCCATTCTTTTCTTTGTTGTGTGTACACTCACTAGTGTTCAAGTCTAGAACTTGCCTGATTCTCTGCATTGCACTTTTACCTTTGTATATGACATGTGATATGATTGAGGCATTCCTTGTGTATTTAGCTTACATATCCATATGAGCCTACCTTGAACATTTGACCCTTGTTAGCCCCTTTGAGCCTTGTAGCCTTTTATTGAATAATTAGCACAATACAAGCTGATAAACCAAGAAAAACCATGATACACCTAGCTTTAGGGCTTAGGAGAATTGTGGTACATTTGTTCATATGTGCTAAGCAACAAGTGTGGGGTTACATGAGGACATGTAACATTCAAAGTAGGGGGAAAGCAACCGCAATTGCGCCTATTGGTTGGAAAATCTATGAAAGTGCCCATGAAAAAAAAAATTATTAAAAAAAAAAAATTGAGGCAACTAATCTGCAAAACAACCAATTAGGTGCACCGACAGAAACTCTCCCCTGAGCTAATGGGTAAGCGATGGCAAGATTTCCAAGAAGTGTGAAAAAGTAAAAAAAAAAAAAAGAAAAATAAAAGTGAATAAAAGTGTTTGGGAATTTGTCATCAAGCTAATTAGAGAACAAGAGAAGCTAGTGGAGATCAAGGTCCTTGCACCGTTGGTTAAGCACATATGCCATGAATTCTACTAAGTCTTAGGCTTTAGCTCACTGGCCATATGATATCCCACCTTGACCTTGGCCCCATTACAGCCTTAAAAAGACCTCTTGATGCATGTCATATATATTTGGTGATCCGTGATGCTTAGAAGAAAGTCAAGCCTATGGAGGCGACTCTAGTGTAGTGATTGAGAGAGCATTGGATGAACCTATACACTTTGAGTGACGAGTGACACACACTAACCTGTGAGGCCCAATTGATGTTAACATGCCTTGACTTATTCTTTGCTTATGATTGATATGCCAAGAAAATTAGTTTTAATGCACAGTGATATCATCTATTGTCTAAATGTACTTTTATTTTTGGATTGTCATGTATTTTGCACAGTTGTCTGGTAGCTAGTGAGTCGGCTTAAGTGCCTCCCTGAGTTTCGCGGCTTTGTAGGGGGATGTAAATAGTGTCGCTGCACCAAAAAGATTTTTCTTTATTTGTTTTTTTTTGTTTTATTTTCATTTTTAGTTTGCTTTTGTTCTTAGTTCCTTGCATGAGGACATGCAATTGTTCAAGTGTGGGGTAATTTGATAGGTGTATTTTGTACCCTATTTTATTATTCTATAATTGAACATTGTATACTAAAAATGTGTAATTTTAATGCTTAATTAATATGTTTTGCACATTATCCTCTTTTGTGAGAAATTTAGAAAAATGCAATTTTAAGCACTACTTTATCTTAGAATTTAATGTGTAGATTTCTTTTGTTCTTTTTTAGTTTTCTATTTTAATTGCAGAAAATAAATTGTCAAGAGGATCATTGAAGATTTGAAGGAGATTTGATAAGATATAAATTTTAAAGAAGAGATTTGAAGAGAAGATTGTGACCAACAAATGCAAGATTTTTAATGTTGACTTTACCACGGATTTTGCGCCAGGATGGAGATTGAATCTCGATTTGACCTCAACAACAAAGTTGTAGATCTATCTCTTACCTTTAATTTGAGATTTTAATCACCTCAATCCGATATCTCAAGCCGAAGTTATCGCGATTTTACTAACTGCTGTGCTGAAAGTGCGGGATTTACTCCCTCTTTAGGCCAATCCTCTACAAATAGACATCATCTCTCAACAACTAAGAGAGAACTTGATACTCAGCCTCCACTTTTATTTTCTGCACTTTTCCTTTTATTTTATTTCACTTTAGGTTTATGTTAGTAGTGCTTAGTGCTTAGTTATTCAAGGATTGTTGGAGCGCTCGCATTGACAACGCAAGCTCCCAATTATTTGCAAATTCCTTCCTTTATTATTTTCAAGTTTTGTTATTTCAATTTTCCATTATTTTTTTACTCTCTTGTTATTTTTATTTATTATGAGTTTTTATCCTCTACCCATGGAGGAGTAGTTTGTAACATCCCGCTCCTTTCTTAGCAAAAATTTCCCTAATTAACTGTTAACAAGCAGCAATTAATAGGAATTTATCTGTTTAGTTTCGCGAAATTCTGACAACACTCGAATAGTTCCTCATGACCCTTAGAATTTAGGAGGAAAATTAAACCGTCAGAAAAACGGAGTTCCGCTCACTTTCAGACAATTCCGCAAACACAAGAACGGACCCGTTCGACCCCGTTTAGCCAGTAAAGCGGATTCGTGGGCCCCAATCTTGGGAAACCATACCTTAGGAAGGAAAAGATGATAAAACCCCTAGAGCAACCCCAAATTGTTACTAGGAAGCTTTGGCGATCGCGGAAACGCCAGCGGAACAGTCCCATTCGGACACCGACGAGAGATAACGGGTCAAAGAAATCTGTGAAAAATAATCCTCTGGAGAAAAATTCACAAATTCCTTGAAGAATTAGTACCTCAAGGTAAAGGGAAATTAGAGGATCGCGACGGTATAAGCAGAATATTTTTCGGACGACCGTGCGCGACGCACCGGCACTGCGAGCAATAAAACACGAGCGAAACGGGACCGGGAGGCGGTCAAAGAGGGCAGCCCATGTGATTGAATCAGATTTCCATGAAAAATAATTAAAAATTAGGTTACTATTCATTGATTTGACCTTAGAATTATCTAACCTAATTAATTAATTCATAAATTAAATAGAAAATGGCATTTTGGTAATTTTGGCAAAGGGCATAATGGGAAAATGGCCAAATTTTCGTGGCGATTTAAGGGATGGACCAGCAGCCCCAAATTTCATTCATCCATCCCTTGGAAGTGCAGAAACTCAGCCCGTTTGCTCGCCTGACGCACTGCGAAAACCCTGCCGAAACACTGCGGGAACCAGGAAACGATCCGAGAAGGCTAAGCCCTCAAGGAACCTGCCTCTTTGCCACCATTTTCTGTCCTTTTCAAGCCTCTAAGGAAGTGGGTAACCTTAGTTTTACTCACCCCCTTAGTGGTGATTGTATGCTTGCTTTGTTTTGATGATTTTGCAATATGTTAGAACTGTGATGCTAGGGTTAGGGAGATGATTTTGAAGGGTCCTGTGACCTGGACTAGCTAGGATTTTAATGGTTGGAATATGTGTGAAAAACTCAAGAAGGGTCCATGGGAAAGGATGGCAAGAAACCAAGAAAAACCAAAGAAGTATGTTGTTGTTCGCCCAGGTATCGCTGAGCGGCCTCATGAGTCGCTGAGCGATCTCATGAACCGCTGAGTGGCCTCTATGAACCGCTGAGTGAAGGGTACCACTGAGCGGCCATATGCTTTGCTGGGCGGCTCCAGCTGAACTTAAAGACAAGGATGGAAAATGATTTTGAAAACATGGAGGAAACTCATGGAAACTGTCTTGGGCACATAGTCCAGCAAACAAAGATTTAATTGATGTACTTGATGAAGGTATGTAATATGTAAGATGTATGTGGAACCTTGCATGTAGAATGATTATGTTTAGAAATGGTTAGGTTATCATGCATCATGAGGACATGGTTGTCATCTAAGTGCTAGGGCAACCTTAGAGAACTAGAGGTTAATAACCTAAATGCTTAAAGATCATAATTGAGCGTTAGGGAACAAGTATGTAGCTATATGATAGGAAGCATCTCTCTTGGCAGACACGCCCCTCACCAGTCCCCCAAAGGGGTGGATTGGTTAATGATGAGGAAGGAAAAGAAAGAAAGAAAGGAATAAAAAGAAAGAAAGGAAAGAAAAGATGAATGAGAAAGGGTGACGTCACACCTAAGAAATGATAATGATATGATGATGATGATGTATGGGTCTCCACTTGGTTGTGTCATAGGGCCAACCCCTCGCCGTGCTCACTAGGTGGCCGGTTATCTCTATTGATGATCGAAGACGGAACATTAGTTATCCGCGGTGGTTCGCAACCACTCAGGTTATAGCGCTGCCTGGTCGACATCAATCAGAGGACAGAAGCAGGTTGTAGATGTTTGGCCGCATCTACATGGGTGGGCAAGACTCAGCGCGGCCCTGGTCCATTAGTTAGCTGGGAGCCGACGCAACCTTTGTCCATTAGTTAGCCGAGAGCATGGAAAGCAGGATGCTCCCCGGTCCATTAGTTAGCCGGCACGCATGAGAGAGTCTCAAAGTTAGCATGCATAAAGTATGAAATGAATGAATATTAAATGGTATGATGAATGAGTATGTAATGTATAAGTATATGATAATGTATATGAGCATGTGTATGAAGTAAATACCGTCAAGAGAACGCTCGAGACGGCTATGTATGTACGCAAGAAAAGTTAACAAGCACGAGAACTTAGATAAGCAAGACTAGTTCCCCAGTCACCTAGTAAAGTAGATAAAGCCGTTCAGGACCTTAGGCCAGATAATAATAAGTAGGATGTTAGTATGCATGTTCACTTAGAAACACCTGAGCGGCCTGGTTGATAAGTGAGAAAAAGAGATCCCCTGCGCTAAGGTTAACCACTAAGGACGACTCTCACCCCCACTCGCTTATGCTTACAGAAGCAGGCGAAGATTATGAGGGCTACGAGGAGCCCTATGAGGAGCCGCACGTGGAGCAGTAGAGGACCGAGGACGAGCCAGTCTAGCTTGGCATTAGATGGACATTTTGCTATATTTTGATATATTTTGATATGTATTTTGATGTATTTGGCTTGTATATGTAAACTATTATGATACTCTGTTGGTTGTAATTTGTGATGGACCAGATACTTGTTGATGTAAATATTTATGTCAGTAATGCTTATCACTTTTAAGCTTCAGCTCTATCGTTTGTATTATATGCTTTGATTCACGCGTGGCTCATATTTTGCAAATAAAGTAACAAACAGAAAGTTTTAAAATGGTCCATATTTTCCTTACTCTGGTATTTTCTAAAGATAATAAAGGACTATAAGTAATCCCACCAAATGATTAACAACCTAGTGAGCATTGCGTACTACTCGAGGGTATGCAGTTAGCTAGGGTGTTACATAGTTTCTTAATATGTTGCATGTGGTAACTCTAGATTAGGATTAATTCTAGGTCTTGTGCTTAATGTTTATTCATGATTTGTTCCGCCTGTGATTAATAATATAGCGATTGCATGTTATTGGTTAGGGTTAATTCTAGGTTGACAGATCTTGACGATTGTAAGATTTATTGATTTAGGATTTGGGGACTTTTTTGGGGAACTAATTATATTTAATTAGGTTGTGCAGTTGGAACATATATGATATGGGTTTTAAATACTGAGATCTTAGTTTTAATTCCTATATTAATAAATGCTTAGGGGATTGACGATCGTAGTCTCTTAGGTGAATTGCGTATTAGTTAGAGATTTCAACTAATAAACAACTTCCCGTATGAATAATTAATTAGGAACCAATGACAATTAATCCTTGATCGAGAAACACCGTATACAGGATATTGCTTTTTTTTATCATTGTTAACTTACTTTTATTTTGCTTTCTTTTTATTATTATTCATCAATCCAAACCCCCTTTTTAATTGTAATTTTAATTGGTTCTAATTGCTTCCTTGAGAGACGACCTAGGTTAGCCCCCTTTACTACATAAACAAGTATCTGATCCATCACAAATTACAACCAACAGAGTGTCATACTAGGTTACATATATGACACACACCAAACCGTCGTTAATTTCAATGTGCGATCAAATAATAATTTATAAAGCTAAATTAACCCCAAAAACGTAGTAAAGGGGGCTAACCTAGGTCGTCTCTCAAGGAAGCAATTAGAACCAATTAAAANACTACGTAAACAAGTATCTGATCCATCACAAATTACAACCAACAGAGTGTCATACTAGGTTACATATACAAGTCAAATACATCAACTACATATCAAAATACATATCAAAATATAGCAAAATATGCATCTGGTGCCAAGCTAGACTGGCTGGTCTTCGGTCCTCTACTGCTCCACGTGCGGCCCCTCATGGGGCTCCTCATAGCCCTCATAATCTTCGCCTGCTCCTGGAAGCATAAGTGAGTGGGGGTGAGAACAGTCGTCCTCAGTGGTTAACCTTAGCGTAGGGTACTTCTTTACCTCGCTTAGGAACCAGGCCGCTCAGGTGTTTCTAAGGGAACATGCATACTAAAATCCTACTGATTATTATCTGGCCTAAAGTCCTGAACGGCTTTATCTACTTTACTATGTGACGGGGAATCTAGTCTTTCTTATCTAAGTTCTCATGCTTGATTACTTTTCTTGCGTACATATATAGCCGTCTCGAGCGTTCTCTTGACGGTACTTACTTCATATACGTGCTCATATACATTATTATCATATACTTATACATTACATACTCATTCATCATATCATTGCATTATCATTCATTTCATACTTTATGCATGGGGTTCTCTTACGCTTCCCGGATGAACTTCGGTCCGAGTTACGTCCTTCTTGTATTTACGTCCTTCCCAGGGATGTGGGATCCTGATAAGTGCCCAATATACGCAATTTTGACCTATTAAAATGACACTTATTTGCTTATGTTTTAAAGAATTATCTAACTTAAATCCCCATTTTTTGTAGGTTTATAATATATTTTGACGATGGATGTAAACATAATTAAATGAAGAATAATCCCAAAAGAATGGAGAAAAGGGCAAAACAGGAAAAAGAGCTTAAAAGAGGAAATCAGGCGTGAAGACCGCTCAGCAGTTAGTGAAGCTCGCTCAGCGCACAAGATGACAAAGGTCGCTCAGCAGTGTACCATGGTCGCTCAGCGATACTGCCACCGGAGCCACTTGCAGCCGCCGCATTAATTGCGCCAGCTGGAGCCAGTCTGTCATGGCGGCGCCGCCCTGACAAAGTCAGCGCTGCCCTTGCAAAACCTACCGAAGCATTTAATAAACGGTGTAAAGAGATAAGCCGCTCAGCGATAAAGACCTAATCGCTCAGCGGTGGTACCTGTACCGCTGAGCGATGCCCCCTAAATTTTGCCTATAAATAGAGGAGGCCGTGCATCCATTCAAGGCATCCCTCATACATCCCTCCCCTCTTCAAGAATCCATTTCTTTTACATTTCTTTTGTACTTCAAAGCTTAGGTTAGTTTAGCAACAAAGAGGAGGCCGATGAAGGAGCCAGGAGATCGAGGAAGCTCGGCGAACCGCTGTCATGATAGCGTGATAACGTGTCATGGTATGCGTCCAAACCTTGACTTTGAGATTCTCTTGTAAGATAGATTTCTAATCCTCTTGTTGTTGGGATTTTGATGAATATTGTAGTATGATTGTATCCATGTACTTTTGCATATGAATTTATCAGTTTCTTATGATTCGCTTGAATGATTTTACACTTAATGCTAGCTTTTGTTTAGTGTTTTGCTTCTTGGTTTGGGACTTATTTGTATGAACGAAAGTTATACTAATTAAGTCATAACCAAGTTAAGACCAATATTGCTATGCTAAGCTAGATTCTACACTTGAACGTTGTGAACGAAAGTTAAAATCATTAGAGTTGGACCTAAATCATTTCATCTAATTCTTGTTGCCGTAACTGGAATAAGGTTAGCCATTTTGACATCTGGAATAACGCTAGCATACTTTGTTAAGCTCGTGTGCGAAAGTGACAGTTTAACAAAGGAAACCTGTGATCTTTTCATGCGCGAAAGCGATGAACAAGTTAAGAACTGGTGGTGGGAAATCAATGAAATGATAGTTCTGTGTAATAAGTAACTGGATGCATGAAACTATGATATGATTCAATTCCCAACAAGCTTCCGGATCTACCTCTGATTTGTTGCCTATTTACTTTTATGTTGTTTATTTACTTATTATTTTAACTATCCAAAATTTACCAATCCTTCACTTCATTGTTTAATTAACTAAACTCAAGAAAGGTATTTTTACAACTCCCTGTGGATTCGACTATACCCGACTATACTGCAATTGGATCCCTTGTAGATCTGAAAGCCGTAAAGAAGGATATATTATTTTAAATGATTGAGAGTTCAAATTAAGCTTTCAACTGGAAAGTACAAACAGGCTTCTGACAAAAGCCTTGAACAAAAACGTAAATTTGGCTTTCATCAGATCCTTGGGTGAATCGCCTCCTGAACCGGTTTCCTGATTCCAGCAGAGTTCCCGAACCGAACGATTTTTGGGCAGAGCTGTGTGCAATGCTCGCTAGGTTGTTGATTCATTGGTGGGATATCCATAGCCCTTAATTTCTTCGAAAATACGGGTTACAACAAAATACGGACCACATTTTTTTTTAATATAATTGATCATTACATATGTATACAAATTATGAGCTGTGTGTGAACATGAACAAATATATTACAAACGGTAGAGTATAAGCTTATCGGACAGAGTATCCACGTCCATATAGTCTAAAATAAACAGGTACATGGTCCATTACATATAGTTGCATCAGGGATAATATAATAGAGTAGTCTACACACAACCATCATACATATATAGGTACAAAATAAGTGTCTCAAAATAAAGCAAAGCTGCTGAGTCCTGGAATGGAATCTCCTATTCGTTTGGCCTTCATCTCTTCACGGCTCGGTGGGTGACTCTCCTGGGTACTCCTCGTATCCCGTGTAATCCTCGTTCGCCCCTGGAAGCATAAGGGAGTGGGGGTGAGAACTCGCGTCCTCAGTGGTTGGCCCTAGCATTGGGGATGTTGTCTCTTTCTCTCTTATGATCCAGGCCGCCCAGGTGTTTCTAGGTGAAAACATGTATACTAGTACCCTACTGATTATTATCTGGCCTAAGGTCCTGAACGGCTTTATCTAAAATTATCTAGGTGACGGGGAACTAATCTTGCTTACTACGTTACGTGCTTACCTAACCTGCAGGTCAATTATCATTAGACTAACCGTCTCGGGTCGTTCCCTTACCGGTATATATTACACAAACAACTGTAAATGAATATTAATGCACCTTCAAACAATCAGTCAATTATAAATACATAGCTAAATAGTGCATGGGGGCATTGGGCGTCTCTTACGCGTACCGGCTTGCCGGGTTAGCGTCCCACTTCTCCGCTTTGGCACATACCGGCTTGCCGGGTTAGTGCATCTTTTCTTTAGGCGTTCCGGCTTGCCGGATTAGCTCTCTATCTCCTTACGCATACCGGCTTGCCGGGTTAGCGCTTTTACCTTTACTTCCTCCTTTTTCTTCTATCCATCCTTTACCTTCCGTGTCATTAACCTCTTCGAACCAGCCGACCTTGGACGACTGATTCGTTAACCAATCCAAACTTGTAAGGACGGGCGAGGTAACACATCAACCAGTCCACTTGTGTACTGGTGAGGGGCTTGTCTGTAAGACTTTGCCAAGAGTGGGCTTTCCTAGCATATAACTATATACGTATTTCCCTAAGTTCCATTATGCTTTCTTGAACATTAAGTCATTGACCTCTAGTGTTCTAGGGTTGTCCTAACTCCTAGGTGACATCCCATCCTCATGATGCATGCTCAAATACATAAGAATGGCCTAACCATAGTCATTGGATCCCTTAAAAACACTAAACTCCCAACTCTGCCTGGTTTCATTCGAATACTTGCTGTGGTATTCGAATGAAATCCCTCGGAGTCCTTTCATTTGATTGGAATAGGCTTTCATTCGACTGAAATCTCTCGGCACCCGTTCATTCGAATACGAGGGGATTCATTCGATTGAAATCCCTAAAATTCACCTTCATTCGACTGCGGTGGAATTCATTCGAAGGAAACCTCGATTGGGCTTTTATTCGACTGAATTCTTGGCGTATTCGAATGCAAACTACAAAAATCGCCTCCCGCGACTCCAGTTCTCATTTTCCCACTGTTTCTAGGGTTCCAAGTAGTACAATTATGCGTTTCATTTTGCAATAATTTCCAAAACCCTTTTTACATTATTTCCCCCCAAAATACTACTTAACAGTCCTATAGTCAAATATACAGATAGGCACATATACAGTTAAAAACTAAATCACATAGACAGTGGGCTTAGGATTACCCATTTCCTATGTGCGTTCCGGTCCGAGATCCGTGATGAAGGAACTGTCCTCGTCACATGGGTGTATTCCTCCCATTTTTCCTAAGCTCGATAACGAAACCGCGATGTGCTGGCACGACACTAACAGCGTAACTTTTCTAAGTATTTTCTCATTCCTTCCATCTGAAGGAATCCCTGGGGCCCCTTTTATAAGCAAGGGGATGCCCCCCTGTTTCCCCCCTTTCCCTTTTTTTTCCTTTCTTTTTATGCTAACTTATAAAAATCTAATATTATGTTATTATTTTATAAAAATATCTAATTAATTATTTTTTCGCGCACGTACGGATATCCTAGAAATATCCCAAACATGTCTCCGCGATCTACCAATTCTGCTTGCCCTAGTGGCATATCAGATTGAGGTATTCGGGACCACCTCTCTTCTGGAGTATACTTTACGAAAACATTTTGGGACCTGACGGGGTTTTCGAATTGGGTAGAAATTGGCACGGACCTTGCGGCATCCCGCAAGACCATGAAATATTTATTTCGGTTGACATCGGGAAACAGTTAATGTTCCAAATAATTTTCACAGCCTTAATAATCGTCCCTAGCATGCCGTAATCATCAAAGATTAAAATTTGAGCGAAATTCTCATAAGGAAAAGGTCGGGATGTTACATTCTACCCCCCTTACAAAAATTTAGTCCTCGAAATTTTGTACCTTTGGAATAGTTCTGGATAGGCTGCCTTCATGTCTGCCTCCAATTCCCAAGTTTGCTCCTCGACCTTCCCGTTTTCCCAGATGACGCGTACCATCTGGATCTCCTTATTACGCGTCTTCCGTGTCTTGTGATCCACAATCTTCTGAGGCATCAGCGGCAAGGCAACATCTTCCCTTAGTATGATTTTCTCTGGTTCCAGCACGTGATCTGGAGAAGTGTTATACTTTCTTAGCTGGGACACATGAAAGACGGCGTGAACATTGGCCAGGTTCGGTGGGAGAGCTATTCGGTAAGCTACAGGTCCAACACGTTCCAGAATCTGAAAGGGTCCAATGAACCTGGGGCTTAGCTTCCTAATCCTCATAGCTCTTCCGATGCCCGTAGTAGGGGTGACCTTGAGAAAAATGTGGTCCCTTTCTTGGAACTCTAGGGTTCTCCTGCACTGGTCGGTATAACTCTTCTGTCGACTCTGAGCAGTGAGGATCCTCTGCCTAATGCGTTGTATACATTCTTCTGCATCCTGAGTCTCTTCAGGTCCCAAGTACCTGTACTCACGGCCCTCATTCCAGCAGAGGGGTGACGGGCATTTTCAACCATAAAAGGCTTCGAAGGGGGCCATGCCGATACTCGCATGGTGGCTCTTGTTGTAGGAAAACTCGATAAATGGTAGCATCTCATCCCAGTACCCAGGTAAGTCCAGGGTACAAGCTCGCAGCATATCTTCTAACGTCTAAATCGTCATTTCAGTCTGCCTATCCGTCTGAGGGTGATAAGCTGTGCTCAAGGCTAGTTGAGTTCCATATGCCTTTTGAAAGGTCGTCCAAAATCGGGACGTGAACCGCGGATCCCTATCTGACACAATAGATGAGTGTATTCCATGTAGTCGCACTACTTCTTTAATATAAAGCTGCACCAGCTTTTCCAAGGGGTAATTCATTCGTACCGGAATGAAATGAGCTGACTTGGTTAGCCTATCCACAATCACCCATATGGCATCTAAGCGGTGCATGGTAATCTCGACACAAAGTCCATTGAGATGCCGTCCCATTTCCATTCGGGCACCTCCAGGGGGTGTAGCAATCCGGGCGGCTTTTGGTGCTCCACCTTTACTTTCTGACAAACTAAGCACTTTTGCACGAAGTCCTCCACGTCTCGCTTGAGGCCGGGCCACCAAAACATCTTCTTTAGGTTGTGGTACATCTTGGTGATCCCGGGTGCATCGTAAATTTGCTTTTGTGTCCCTCGTGCAGAATATCTCTCCACAAGATGCCTTCATCAGGTACGCAGACCCGATCGTTAAAGCGCAGAACTCCTTCGCTATCCACCTTGGCCTCTCTGACTTTCCCCTCTCGCACGGCCTTAACAAACGTCTGCCAAAGGTCTTCTTGGCAATGTTCCTGAGCCTCCGTTATCCGTTGCCTGAAACTGCTAGTAATCTGCAACGTGCCGAGTTTAATGCTGCCGTCACATCTGACGATTCCTAAATTAAGATCGTGAAATTCTCCTAGCAATTTCGACTCTTCTACCATCATCTGTGCCACATGTAGCACTTTTCTGCTCAGGGCGTCAGCTACCACGTTTGCTTTCCCAGGATGGTAACGGAGCTCGAAATCATAGTCTTTCAGAAATTCCATCCATCTCCTTTGCCTCATATTTAACTCCTTCTGGTCGAAGAGGTATTGTAGACTCTTATGGTCGAAAAACACCTCAAACCTTACCCCATACAGATAGTGTCGCCAAATCTTAAGAGCAAATACTACCGCAGCTAATTCCAGGTCGTGGGTTGGGTAATTTACCTCGTGGTCTCAACTGCCTCGACGCGTAAGCCACCACTTGACGATTTTACATAAGCACACACCCTAATCCCAGCCTTGACGCATCGCAATATACTTCACACGGCGTGTGCGGGTCTGGCAGAATCAACACCGGGGCAGTGGTCAGTTTCTCTTTGAGCTTGCAGAAGCTCTCTTCACACTCTGGTGTCCACTCATATTTGATCTCCTTGCGAGTAAGCTTCGTGGGGGGTAGTGCTATCTGAGAAAATCCTTCGATGAACCTTCGATAATAGCCCGCAAAACCCAGGAAGCTTCTAAGGTCTGTGACTGAGGTAGGTCNGCAATTTCGACTCTTCTACCATCATCTGTGCCACATGTAGCACTTTTCTGCTCAGGGCGTCGGCTACCACGTTTACTTTCCCAGGATGGTAACGGAGCTCGAAATCATAGTCTTTCATAAATTTCATCCATCTCCTTTGCCTCATATTTAACTCCTTCTGGTCGAAGAGGTATTGTAGACTCTTATGGTCGAAAAACACCTCAAACCTTACCCCATACAGATAGTGTCGCCAAATCTTAAGAGCAAATACTACCGCAGCTAATTCCAGGTCGTGGGTTGGGTAATTTACCTCGTGGTCTCAACTGCCTCGACGCGTAAGCCACCACTTGACGATTTTACATAAGCACACACCCTAATCCCAGCCTTGACGCATCACAATATACTTCACACGGCGTGTGCAGGTCTGGCAGAATCAACACCGGGGCAGTGGTCAGTTTCTCTTTGAGCTTGCAGAAGCTCTCTTCAAACTCTGGTGTCCACTCATATTTGATCTCCTTGCGAGTAAGCTTCGTGAGGGGCAGTGCTATCTGAGAAAATCCTTCGATGAACCTTCGATAATAGCCCGCAAAACCCAGGAAGCTTCTAAGGTCTGTGACTGAGGTAGGTCTCTCCCAATCCCTTATTGCAGCTACCTTACTGGGATCCACTGAGACTCCTTGTTCGAACACCACATGCCCTAAGAACTTCACCTCCTTCATCCAAAATTCACACTTGGAGAGCTTAGCATATAACTGTTTCTCCCTCAAGATATCCAATACCAACCTGAGATGCTTAACATGATCCTCCTCCGTCTTGNCTTGTTCAGACACCACATGTCCTAAGAACTTCACCTCCTTCATCCAAAATTCACACTTGGAGAGCTTAGCATATAACTGTTTCTCCCTCAAGATATCCAATACCAACCTGAGATGCTTAACATGATCCTCCTCCGTCTTGGAGTACACCAGGATGTCATCTATAAAGACTATCACGTAGTCGTCCAAATGGGCTCGAAGATCTGGTGCATGTAGTCCATGAATATCGCAGGGGCATTTGTCAACCCAAACGACATTACAATAAACTCGTATTGACCATATCGGGTCCTGAAAGCTGTCTTAGGAATGTCTTCATCGGCCACCCCCCACCCTTATTTGGTGGTAGCCTGAGCGTAGGTCAATTCTGGTAAATACTTTGGCACCTCTCAGTTGATCCATTAAATCATCTATTCTGGGCAGCGGGTACTTATTCTTGATGGTCACCTTATTCAACTGCCGATAGTCTATCCACAACTGCATTGAACCGTCCTTTTTCTTCACAAACAGAACCGGGGCTCCCCACGGTGACGCGCTAGGTCGGATGAACCGTTTGTCTAGTAACTCTTCCAACTGCTTTTTCAGCTCTTGCAGCTCCACCGTGGACATACGGTATGGCGCCATTGAAATTGGTCCGGCTCCGAGGACTAGACTAATGGAAAATTCCACTTCCCTTTTCGGGGGAAACTCCGAAATCTCTTCTGGAAATACGTCCGGGTACTCGCGTACTATAGGAATGTGGGCTACTTCCTGGACTACCTCCACTCCCAACAAGGCCAAGAAGATAAAGTTCTGATTCTCCATTAGACAGTAGTAAAGAACTACCGATTTGTCTTGAGGAGGTGATGGGGCCGGTGCCTGAGGTGGAAAGATTACCATTCTCTTGGCACAGTCCAGAATTGCTTGATTGTTACACAACCAGTCCATTCCGAGAATGATATCCAAGCCTACCAAGGGTAAGCAGATAAAGTCAGCTACGAACGTCCGGCCTTGTAAGTAAAATGGACATTGGAGACATACTTGACTCGTCTCGACTGGGGGTGCGGTAGGGGTAGACACTCTTAGGGTGTAAGGTAACGCTACGGGAGACAGATTCAGCTTACTAACACTTCTATACGAAATAAAAGAGTGCGAAGTTCCCGAATCATATAACACAATCAAAGGGCTACCTAGCATGGTACACTTACCCAAAATCAAGCCCTCGGCGTCCTCGGCTTCTTCTCCAGACATGGTAAAAACCCGTCCTTGCTGCTGGTCTGGCGGCAGATAGGTCGGACATTGTTGGGCCAGGTGGCCCCCTTGGCCGCATCTGTAACATACATTCTGCCCGACTCTGCATTCCCCGGCACGGGGCCTTCCGCACTTCGGGCAAAGTTGCCTGAGATCCCTGCCTTGCTAGACTCCTTGGGCCTCTTGGCCCATACCCCTCAGAATGCCACCTTGCGGTGGCGGTCTGACTGCGTACTGGGGCGGTGGAGGCCTAACGAATTGTTACGGGGGTTTGGGGAAACCGACTCCTCCTGGAGCTGGGGGTCTCGGTGCCCATTGTTGTGGTTGCGGAAAAGTTTGTCCCCTACCCCTGTTGGGGAGCGGTGCCTGATAAAACCCCCTCTGCCTCTGTACCTGTGAAGGGCCTCCCTGTTCCTCCATCTTCCTCTTGTTCCTTGCATTGCGGGCCTTGGTCAGATTCTTGGCCGATTCTTCTAAAGTCATGCACTTGCTTACCAGGAGAGCATAATCCTGGATATCCCAATGGTTGATAGCCATCTGGAGTTCCTCCCTCAGTCCTCGTTGAAATTTCCCGCATTTCCATGCCTCAGTAGGGCGCAACTGATAAGTGGAAGAGTAGCGGCACATCTTCTCAAAGATTGCTGTATACTCTGCAACCGTCATATCTCCCTGTTGCAACGCTAAAAACTCCGTCTCCTTCAGATCCCTGAGCCCTTTGGGGAAGTACTTGTTCAGAAGGGCTACAGTGAATCGCTCCCAAGTGACGGGATTCTCCTGCTATTCCAAAAGAGGCCTCGTTGAGTTCCACTAAGCTCGGGCGGCACCTCTCAGTTTCCTTGTCGCGAAGCGAGCCTTCTGCGCCTCAGTACAGTGAACATCCTCAAAGATTTGCTCCATTTCTGCTATCCAATTATAGAGGAGCTCTGGGTCCATCAGCCCCTCAAAGATTGGAGGATTAGCCTTTCCAAACTCCGCGAACTTCCTAGCTTTCGCCTCTTCAACTGTCGGGCCGGGATTCCAATGTGCGGTAGCAGCCGCAATCTGAGTAGTGGCTTCGGCTTGAGCTTGAGTAGCCCGAGCCATCTCCCTAAGAATTTCAGCAAGTTCCGGCATTTCCATCGTACGCGGCGTATAATCACGTCTAGGCGGCATGGCTGGTCCAAGGTACCTGCGCATATCCCGAGTTGATCAGGCTCAAGAAAAGCAAGCACACATATCTCAACACATACAGCCTAGCAAGATATATACACCAAAGTCCATACTCGGAAGCATAGTGCAGCTCAGTCCCTAGGCTCACGTAGGACCAAACTGCTCTGATACCAACTGCAACACCCTAGCTAATTGCCCATGCTCGAGCTGTGTGCAATGCTCGCTAGGTTGTTGATTCATTGGTGGGATATCCATAGCCCTTAATTTCNCCCTGTTGCAACGCTAAAAACTCCGTCTCCTTCAGATCCCTGAGCCCTTTGGGGAAGTACTTTTTCAGAAGGGCTACAGTGAATCGCTCCCAAGTTACGGGATTCTCCTGCTGTTCCAAAAGAGGCCTCGTTGAGTTCCACCAAGCTCGGGCGGCACCTCTCAGTTTCCTTGTCGCGCGCGAAGCGAGCCTTCTGCGCCTCAGTACAGTGAACATCCTCAAAGATTTGCTCCATTTCTGCCATCCAATTATATAGGAGCTCTGGGTCCATCAGCCCCTCAAAGATTGGAGGATTAGCCTTTCCAAACTCCGCGAACTTCCTAGCTTTCGCCTCTTCAACTGTCGGGCCGGGATTCCAATGTGCGGTAGCAGCCGCAATCTGAGTAGTGGCTTCGGCTTGAGCTTGAGTAGCCCGAGCCATCTCCCTAAGAATTTCAGCAAGTTCCGGCATTTCCATCGTACGCGGCGTATAATCACGTCTAGGCGGCATGGCTGGTCCAAGGTACCTGCGCATATCCCGAGTTGATCAGGCTCAAGAAAAGCAAGCACACATATCTCAACACATACAGCCTAGCAAGATATATACACCAAAGTCCATACTCGGAAGCATAGTGCAGCTCAGTCCCTAGGCTCACGTAGGACCAAACTGCTCTGATACCAACTGCAACACTCTAGCTAATTGCCCATGCTCGAGCTGTGTGCAATGCTCGCTAGGTTGTTGATTCATTGGTGGGATATCCATAGCCTTTAATTTCTTTGAAAATACAGGTTACAACAAAATACGGACCACATTTTTTTTTGAATATAATTGATCATTACATACGTATACAAATTATGAGCCGTGCGTGAACGTGAACAAATATATTACAAACGGTAGAGCATAAGCTTATCGGACAGAGTATCCACGTCTATATAGTCTAAAATAAACAGGTACATGGTCCATTACATATAGTTGCATCAGGGATAATATAATAGAGTAGTCTACACACAACCATCATACATATATAGGTACAAAATAAGTATCTCAAAATAAAGCAAAGCTGCTGAGTCCTGGAACGGAATCTCCTATTCGTTTGGCCTTCATCTCTTCACGGCTCGGCGGGTGACTCTCCTGGGTATTCCTCGTATCCCGTGTAATCCTCGTTCGCCCCTGGAAGCATAAGGAAGTGGGGGTGAAAACTCGCGTCCTCAGTGGTTGGCCCTAGCATTGGGGATGTTGTCTCTTTCTCTCTTATGATCCAGGCCGCCCAGGTGTTTCTAGGTGAAAACATGTATACTAGTACCCTACTGATTATTATCTGGCCTAAGGTCCTGAACGGCTTTATCTAAAATTATCTAGGTGACGGGGAACTAATCTTGCTTACTACGTTACGTGCTTACCTAACCTGCAGGTCAATTATCATTAGACTAACCGTCTCGGGTCGTTCCCTTACCGGTATATATTACACAAACAACTGTAAATGAATATTAATGCACCTTCAAACAATCAGTCAATTATAAATACATAGCTAAATAGTGCATGGGGGCATTGGGCGTCTCTTACGCGTACCGGCTTGCCGGGTTAGCGTCCCACTTCTCCGCTTTGGCACATACCGGCTTGCCGGGTTAGTGCATCTTTTCTTTAGGCGTTCCGGCTTGCCGGATTAGCTCTCTATCTCCTTACGCATACCGGCTTGCCGGGTTAGCGCTTTTACCTTTACTTCCTCCTTTTTCTTCTATCCATCCTTTACCTTCCGTGTCATTAACCTCTTCGAACCAGCCGACCTTGGATGACTGACTCGTTAACCAATCCAAACTTGTAAGGACGGGCGAGGTAACACATCAACCAGTCCACTTGTGTACTGGTGAGGGGCTTGTCTGTAAGACTTTGCCAAGAGAGGGCTTTCCTAGCATATAACTATATACGTATTTCCCTAAGTTCCATTATGCTTTCTTGAACATTAAGTCATTGACCTCTAGTGTTCTAGGGTTGTCCTAACTCCTAGGTGACATCCCATCCTCATGATGCATGCTCAAATACATAAGAATGGCTTAACCATAGTCATTGGATCCCTTAAAAACACTAAACTCCCAACTCTGCCAGGTTTCATTCGAATACTTGCTGTGGTATTCGAATGAAATCCCTCGGAGTCCTTTCATTCGATTGGAATAGGCTTTCATTCGACTGAAATCCCTCGGCACCCGTTCATTCGAATACGAGGGGATTCATTCGATTGAAATCCCTAAAATTTGCCTTCATTCGACTGCGGTGGAATTCATTTGAAGGAAAGCTCGATTGGGCTTTCATTCGACTGAATTCCTGGTGTATTCGAATGCAGACTACAAAAATCGCCTGTCGCGACTCCAGTTCTCATTTTCCCACTATTTCTAGGGTTCCAAGTAGTACAGTTATGCGTTTCATTTTGCAATAATTTCCAAAACCCTTTTTACATTATTTCCCCCCAAAATACTACTTAACAGTCCTATAGTCAAATATACAGTTAAAAACTAAACCACATAGACAGTGGGCTTAGGATTACCCACTTCCTATGTGCGTTCTGGTCCGAGATCCGTGATGAGGGAACTGTCCTCGTCACGTGAGTGTATTCCTCCTATTTTTTCCTAAGCTCGATAACGAAACCGCGATGTGCTGGCATGACACTAACAGCATAACTTTTCTAGGTATTTTCTCGTTCCTTCCATTTGAAGGAATCCCTGGGGCCCCTTTTATAAGCAAGGGGACGCCCCCCTGTTTCCCCCCTTTCCCTTTTTTTTCTTTCTTTTTATGCTAACTTATAAAAACCTAATATTATGTTATTATTTTATAAAAATATCTAATTAATTATTTTTCGCGCACGTACGGATATCCTAAAAATATCCCGAACATGTCTCCGCGATCTACCAATTCTCCTTGCCCTAGTGGCATGTCAGATTGAGGTATTCGGGACCACCTCTCTTCTGGGGTATACTTTACGAATACCTTTTGGGACCTGACGGGGTTTCCGAATTGGGTAGAAATTGGCACGGACCTTGCGGCATCCCGCAAGACCATGAAATATTTATTTCGGTTGACATCGGGAAACAGTTAATGTTCCAAATAATTTTCACAGCCTCAATAACTGTCCCTAGCATGCCGTAATCATCAAAGATTAAAATTTGAGCGAAATTCTCGTAAGGAAAAGGTTGGGATGTTACATTTTTCACAGATACCTTTGACCCGTTATCTCTCGTCAGTGTCCGAACGGGACCGTACCGCTGGCGTTTCCGCTATCGCCAAAGCTTCCTAGTAATAATTTGGGGTTGCTCTAGGGGTTTTGTCATCTTTTCCCTCATAAGGTATGGTTTCCCAAGATTGGGGCCCACCGCTCAGTTCGGCTGGCTAAACGGGCCCAAACGGGACTGTTCTAGTGTCTGCAGAATCGTTCGAAAGTGAGCGGAACTCCGTTTTTCCGACAATTTGATTTTTTCACTACATTCTAAGGGTCATGAGGAACCCTTTGAGTGTCATCAGAGTTTCGAGAAACTAGACGGATAAATTTATATCAATGTCCGCATGTTAACCCCTACCGGGTGCTCTACGAACAATTAATTAGGGAAATTTATGCTAATAGGGGAGCGGGATGTCACAAGAAAGGCTAGTGACCATTAACCCCAACCATTAATCTTTGGCAAAAATCATAATTAGATAAGATAATAATTAATGACATAGGTAGGAGTAGTGGAAGTCAAGTGTCTTAACGCTTTCTCTCGTTTGCTTCTTCCAAAGTTATTTAAAATTCATTTTATTTTAATTATTTTTCTAATTAATCCTAAAGATCCAAAAAATAAATTCAAACAACTAAGAGTGATTGCATTTGCAAAATAACGCAGTTACTCAGTCCTCGTGGGTACGACAACTCGAATCTCAACAAGGACTCACTATAACTTGTCACGACTAGTGCACTTGCTAGCATTAAACTCATCATACTTGTAAACCTTTAAAATCACATAGAGATCCTTACACTCTCATGATTACCCCAAACCTAGTGTTTGGACTTTCCCAACGGTTCCTCACCTTGAGAAAATTTCTAGAGCACGCTCCATAGAAAATGAAAGGTTCACACCTTTCTTGACTATAAGGTTTAATCAAAAGATTAAATACACCAAGAAACTTTTCTCAAATTAATGAATAGTTCTTGATTATTTTTCTTAAATCACTTTCCCAAAGAGGAAATATACAAATGAAGCTTAAAAGCTCTTTCTCCATAAATTTTCCTTAAGTGATCATAAGAGCAAATATGATATGAATTATTAGAATAAGAGAGAAATTAATTTCACAGAGTTTCAAAAAGACTTTTAGCTTGTTGGTGTGTGCAAATTCGTGCATATGAGGTCCCTATTTATAGCCAAGAAGGCTGACCTTCAAAGAGGGAAGAATATTAAACAAAATCAATTAGAATTTTCAAATTTTGATTATAGCTTGTCAGGATGAATTGATTCATATATATTAGTAAATCGATTCAGTTCAATTTGAATTTGAATATTATAATCCCTCATTATCATGAATCGATTCAAGACGCTTAGTGAATCAATTCATTAAAAAGAGAATTTATGAAACATTTTTAAGTTCTATCCATATGAATTGATTCATATTATGGATGAATCAATTCATCCAATCTCTAGAAAATGGTTTCAAAAATCATTTTAAAATAAAGATATATATATATATATATATATATATATATATATATATATAAAAGAAACATTTCAAAAACCTTTTTCTTAAAACATATTTTAAGAAAACCACGCCATGCTTATGCTTATAAGATCAATTTAAGGAACTTTTTCTTTTGAAAAGCTTTTAACAAAAATAATTAGGGACCTATTACCACCAAAAGGATCAAAATAAAATAATCTTTAAATCATCCTCTTGAACTCCAAAGCCTTTTTGTGTTGTCCTTCGCCTTTGTTGTTATCATCAAAGCATAGAGTCATGGTTGAGTCCATGAGTTTCAACATGCTCGATTCTAATTGACAAACAAATAAATTGAATCGATTACAATGGTAAATAAGAGATTGAATTTAAATTCAAATAATATAAAATAATAATTAAAGAAAAGAAGAGATGCAAGGATGGGAAGAATACTAGGACTAATGGCTCATCTACTCTAGACTCAAGTGGACTCATAGAAAAATCCACACGACTATCCAAATACAATTATCAAACAATTATTGAGTTAATTAATGGTCGGGGTCACTAGTTGTTAGCATCTCTCAAGATCAAACAATCCTCTTATCCTAGATTGACTCCCTAATCTCTTAGCGAGGTCTAAACATATTCAAAGCGTGAATGATCTACTTTTTGCCCCGCACAAGACCGCACAGATCGCGTTTGTTACTCTCCGAGTTTCGCTCAACCTATGGTTTCTATACCTATGAACCACTCTCGCAATCTCTTTCTCAAGTTATCATGCAAGACGTCAAATTAATGGCTAGTTAATCAATTGTAATTAAGCACAAGTATATAGAAACGTTAATAGACATCAATAATAATTGACTAACAAAATATATTAGCATAGCATCATCACAAGAAGTTACATCATTGCCCTAGCAAAGGACTTAGTGCATAGAAAAGAAAGAATACAAGAGAAACAAAAAGAGAAACATAAGAGAATAAACAATAGTTGAATATCCGATGAAATACAACGAGTATGGGGTGTAGAGCTCTCGTGTAGCACCCTGGAGGCGACAATCTAGCCTTGATTAGCCCCCTAGGGATGAATTCTTCGAAACCCAAACAACCCTCTTGTAAAAGTGACAAATCTCCCTCAAAAGTTGATTTGGACAAGGACAGCATCGCAAATGGTAGCGCAATTGTGTTGCCCTCCGTATAAGCTAGTGTTATTGCGCTAGTTTAGTGTCATTGCGCCACACGCTGGAATAGAATCTTCCTAAATTTACTTCTGTTTTGCATTTTCTACTCCAAATCTTGCTTCTATAATCCAAAAATATA
The DNA here is from genome assembly GCA_003254905.1 of Nissolia schottii. Taxonomy (NCBI): domain Eukaryota; kingdom Viridiplantae; phylum Streptophyta; class Magnoliopsida; order Fabales; family Fabaceae; genus Nissolia; species Nissolia schottii. The sequence goes on from QANU01090789.1 coordinate 88,169, forward strand.
TCCAAATCAGCTCAAGTGTTATCTTCAAATCTTTCTGTTTTTTTCTAATCTTCATTGATCTTCTTGACAATTTATTTATTTATAATTTAAATAAAAACTACAAAAAGAGATAAAACCTACAAAATCTAAATAATGCTAAAATGTCCTCATTTATGCCTCAAAATAAATAAATAAATCCTAAAACCTATTGACAATACTTAGGAAACAAACTAAGAAAACACTCAAATTAAAGAGTTATCAGGAGAATACAGGGTAATATGAAAAAATAAAATAAAAAATAAAGTTATTTTTTATTTTTAAAAATAATAATAATTGTGTCTATTCAATTATTTTAAATTGACGATGAGCTCAACAACGAAACTTTTCCATCTCTATAGTGATTATACTACCATTTCAAAGTTTTTTTTTTCTAGAGAAATAAAATCAGCAACGAAAAATTATGTCGCTATATTTATCATACATTAAATATTTTGTAAGAAAAATCATTTAATTAGTTTAGTCACAGAATTTAACATGGATTTCTTTGAAATGGAAATAATATGTCGCTAATTTAAACCAAACAGTAGCCATTGCAAATCTACATAGACCGTAGCAAATTTCGTCGCTAATAACAACAGAAATCATTCTGTTGCAGATTTTCGTAACTATCCGAGTAATTTTTGGTAGTGAGGGGTTAAGCATGATATTGGGTTTGATGGCGTGGAAGAAACGAGTGTACATGAGAACGAATTGGGGAGAGTTAGAAGCTCGCGAAAGAAGAAAGAGAATCATTTTGTTTTAAGAGTGTATTTTGCACAGTCATACATAGTTATACATTAAATGTAATTGCGCTGTACAAGTAACATTTTTAGTTTTCCAACGGTTTTAGCTTTCAAATTTGCTGGCATTATATTCTATGTGACTTCCAATGAATGTTATTGTCCTTTATGTTCTTGAGGATAACACCATCCCTTCGTATATCCCGGAATTTCACACATGGTTAATGTTTGTTTATTCCTTTAAAATTTCCCCTGAAATATTCGTTCTGAACTCCTTTGTTAAGTTTACACCACTTTTTAATTACGTGACATAACTTACCTAGTCAACGAAGGCCATAAAAAAAACAGTGATACCATGTGTACAATAGTGTGCACAGTACAACCAGTGTATGTATGTATATATATATGTATGTATGTATATATATATGTATGTATGATGGACATTGGGATAGATGTATAAATAAATGTTTGTAAAGAAATGAACAAACATTATAGAATTAATGCACAAACTTTTTTATATATAGAAGTAAAATAAAATAGGACACGCGTTGCATTAACTCGAGAAAAATAATGTCACTCACTCTCTTTTGGTTTTTCACTCACACTCTAAAATGTGTGTATTCATGCTCCCTTATAAACAAATATAACAAAATAGTTGAACAAACATTACAAAACAAATAATCAACCATTATCGAACGTAGAATAAATGTCATGCTCTCTCTATTACTCCTCGCCCACTATGTCATATATAAACATTACACCATAAATAAACAAACATTATAATACTCGAAAATAAACATTTGCAAAACTAATAAACAAACATTACACTATACATAAACAAATATCACATCACACAAAAAATAAAGAATTAAATAAATATTACAATACTCATAAACAAGTATTACAACACGCATAAAAACATTACACCACACGAACCATTACACCACAAAGAAACAAACGTTACAGCACACAGAAACAAACATTACACCACATAGAAAGGAAATAAATAAACATTACAACACCCATAAACAAACACTACAACACACATAAACAAACATTCCACCACTCCCAAAAATTATAAAACACAAATAATAACTTAGATCAAAGAAGAACGTCCTCGTCAATACTTTCCATAACGTCCTAAGAAGAAGAAAAAAATGAGTACAAACAAAAAAAAAAAGCAAAAACGAAGGAAAAAAAAAGCAAGAAACAACAAAAAGAACAAGAAAAGAGTAATAGAGAAGAAGAAAATGTGCAAAATGAAAAACAAAGGGAGGTTACAAGTAAAAAAATAAAATAAAAGAAAATGAAGGGAAAGTGTGAAGAAGGAGAGAAAAAATGAAAAAGAAAAAAAAAAAGAATGGGAGAAGAAGAACGTGAACATTAGCGAGGATGAAAAAGGAGGGGCATATTTAATGTGATTAGATACCCTTGTACACACTTTTTTGTCTTGTACATTGAAAATTTCTCTACAGTTCCCTTGCTTGCGATCGATAAACAAATCCGCGGGATCTTGTCTACATGACAAGTGGACGATAGTCCTTGATCCTTTACCTTCGCTTCTGATTGGGAGACGGAAAGGTTGAATTGGCATTATTAACATCCACAAGTCACTTCCATCCCAAAACTAAGCTCCAAATTAATAAGAAATGTGTTAACTAAACTTGCAAGTCCGTCACAACACAAGTATGCTCTGCCGGCCGCCTAGCCTTTCATTGCATGCCGTCCAAGCCCCACCAACAACGAGGCTGTCAAACGAATTAATCAAATAAAATAAACCCTCTTTTCCGTAATGAAAAAAAAAAATGCCATCATACATACACAAGCCGCAGAACAAGAGAGACCCGTTACGTGTTAGTGTCTAGTTGAATTAAAAAGGCTAAAGAAAACACAGGCGGGGTGAGCAAAGTCTGTACCAATCTTTGTAAGCTAAGCTACGTACAGCTAATCACAAAGCTGAATGAACCCTCGTTGCTTTCCGTTTCACCCATTCTATTCTTTCTCTTCTTCCCATCAAATCTAGCTCATCACACATGGCCGATTCTTCGTTCGAGACGGAGACCGAGTACTACACCCCAAACCACCAGGCGAGAAGACACCATCCAACGCCGGTGAGTTATCACGATGTGTCTGGGTCAGGCTCTTTCACGCCGTCCAGCTATCGAAGCAAAGGCTCTACTCCCCGAAGAGCTCGCGGCCGCAACCGCATTCCCTCCACGCCTTTTGCTTCGGACGACGACCTCTCATGGCAAGGAGAGGTTTCGTGGAAGTCTGGGGCCAAAGGAGGATTGCGCGAGTACAGCACAAACCTGGGCTCGGCTCTGAATCCAGCATGGCCAGCCAGCTCCCCATCTGATAGCGGCAGCCGCGGGTTCCGCCAGTCAGCCAATGACTATTTCCTCTCTCGAACAAGTGGGTTCCCTTATCATCGCGGACATTCCGGCTACGGAAACGGAAGAGTCGAGCTTCGGAGCTACGTTGCTAGGGACAGTGACCATAGCGAGTCTCGCGGGTTCTCAAAGCTGGGGATCATCGAAGAGGGGATCAGCAGCACCGGAAGACGTAAGAATACGACTCCGCTGGCCGAGGAAGACGAACTCAGTCTGGCAGATTTTAGCGCGCCGTATGAACCTGTGAGTAGGAAGGGGTACGATGGTCCTGAAATAGAGCATTATGTTGGTCATGGTGGTTATAGCAGCCACAGCCATGACGTTAACAAGATTATTTCAGGATATGATGATGACGAACAAGGTGAGGATAAATATCTGGACGAGGAGGATGCGGGGCCTCCAAAGGCAGTTGGTCTGTTTAGCTTGTTTAGGTACGCGACCGCGTGGGATTGGGTGCTTGTGTTTGTGGGATGCTTAGGGGCTCTCATAAACGGAGGATCACTTCCATGGTATTCTTACCTCTTTGGAGACTTGGTCAATAAGATTTCAGAAGAATCATCAGAGGCGGACAAATCCAAGATGGTGGAGGATGTAGAGAAGGCAACGATTCTTCCTTTTTTTTTCTTTTTTTTTTTTAAGGATTAATTAAGTTTTTTACTCTTTTAAAATGAGAAAGTTTAGTTTAAGTTCCTTAGCAGAGATTTTAGTCCCTGTAAATTTTAGAAGTTTGATTTTGATCCCTGTAGATGTTTGGGGGTTGACGGTACGTGCCACGTGGACCTGCCACATGGCATAACTCGGGCCCACGTAGATTTTTTTTTTAAAAAAATCGGGTCGGGTTAGACCGGATCATGGGTCAAAGTAAAAAAACCGGGTTATGCCACGTGGCGGGTCCACGTGGCATGCCACGTCCGTTACGTTAATTGACACGTCATCACCGTTAATCCACATGGACCAAAATCAAACTTCCAAAATTTACAGAGACTAAAATCTCTACCGAGGGACTTAAACCAAACTTTCTCATTTTACAGGGCTAAAAACTTAATTAACCATTTTTTTAAAAAATATTTCAGATGCTTGCATAGGAACTGGAGTTGGATCGTATTCATCTTTGGATTGTAATTTTTCAGATATGCATATTTATGACCGGGTTAGCTGCAGTTGTGTTGGTTGGAGCATATTTGGGTAAGGAGACATTAGTCATATTTTTCTTTTCCTTTTCCATTTTCATTTTGTGATTTTCAATGATTGGCCCAATACTGGAGTCTTGCGGTGTTGCAATAGCTGATTGATCGTTGAATTAACAGAGATCACGTGTTGGAGGTTAGTGGGGGAGCGATCTGCTCAGAGAATCAGAACAGAGTATTTAAGAGCTGTTCTTCGACAGGACATTAGTTTTTTTGATACGGAGATCAACACTGGTGATTTTATGCACGGAATTGCAAGTGATGTTGCACAAATTCAAGAAGTTATGGGAGAGAAGGTTTGTTCTTGTTTCTCTAATTCTGCTGACAAATCACTTGATAGCTAAATTTCATTAATTTCATTAATATACAATCCCTTCTAACTTTGGATATGAAGCTTTCACACACAGATAAACTATAAAATTGTTCCCCCCAACGCCTTTTGGTATGCTACAAAATTACGAAGATAATCTTGAACGAGTTGATAATGCCATGCACATGATATGAATTCACTAGTTAGGAAACTTAACCACGATTTATTGTTAGCATGCTTTATTTATGTTGAAAGAGGTAATCAGTTGGTGGCAGTATTTAGAAGGAAAAAAAAAAATGATAACAATCTAAAATGTTGGGGGATAAATTGAATATAAATAAAGTTAGAGGACTAAATAAAGTAATCGGCTATAAATGGAGGAGTAAAAAAAGTATTCTGGCCTACATAAAATTAGATGTTTGAAATTATTTACGTTAGAAAATAAAAAGCAAAACTACTATTTTAGCATTCAAGCTATACTTGATTTATTAGTTTGGTCAACTTTTTCTTCTTTTAATCAATTTGGTCTTTTAAGTTTCAAATCACTATTAATTTAGTCTTTTTAACTATCAATTTTGTTATTTTCATTTCAAATCGATATCAAGTTTAGTTCATCACATCATGATTAATTTGTTATCGATTTGAAATGAAAATGACCAAATGAATCATACAAAGATCAAATGGATAATTTAAATAAATGTAAGAGAACAAATTAATTTTTTTAAAAAAACTAGACAATAAATCAAGTATATCTAAAGAACCAAAAGTGTATTTTTGCAAAAATAAAAATAGAGTAATGAAAATTCATGAGTTAAGACTATAAAGCACACCACAAATAAATCCCAAGAAATCTTCCATTTTACATGTATGAACCACATGATAATCAAAAAAATAATAAAAACATATATGCATGCATGAATCTTGAACATAATTAATGCTATAAATAACAAGAATTGTCATCAATCCCAGAGTTAACACAATATCACCAGGGACGAAGCCAAGGGCCTCTAGGGGCTATTGGCCCCCACCCGAAATGTTCTTCATATAATTTATATATGTATTTGTAATAGTTCAGGTAGTTTTATCTATGATAATATGTGTAGTTCTGTTTTTGACTCCTTAAATAATATTGGTCTCCTCAAATAATATTCGTAGCTTCGCCATTGAGATATCACAACTCTTTATCAAATGAAAAAAAAATTATAAAAAAAATAATAATAAAAATCTCCGCGTATGGTTCCCAAGTGACAGAATCATTGCTGCTATTCTTCTACTGAATATTATATAAGATCAGATAGAAGATAAATAGATAGATGAATATTATAAAGATTTCTCTATGTTCAGCGGCCGGTATTTCGGCATTTTTATACTAATTAAAAAGATAAACTCGTGTTTTTTTTGTAAAGCTAAAAAGATTAACTTACGTAATTGTACTAAAATAGTGCTATGGTGACTCTCTGAGGACTCTAAGCTTTCTTGGTGAATCCTTAAATGAACTTTACAAGCAGCGGGGGTACTTGCAAGCATTTTGATGCCCAAGTAAGGGATTTTATATTAGAGGGTATATTATCAAAAGGGGTTCTGGTGTGTAACTGCTGAATCAGGTTATTTTTTAGGTGAAAATTGCCCTTGGGAATCCGTGGGGTAGTTCCCAAGAATATCTCTGCAGTTGAGGATTTTCCTCGCGGGTGCCAAAGATCTCTCTGGAGATCTTTTTGCGATTTTCAGTTCAGTTCTGTGAGATTCGTTCTGGGGACCACTCATTGGGCTAGTCTATAACAGGGCCATCAGCTCATATTGCACAGCACAGGTGCGTAGTGAGAGCTTTTTTCTGTGGAGATATTTCAAGGTGATGTCCATGGAGTGCTTTCTCCTGGATCTCCTTCACGGATTTCCTTGTGAGTTCTTGTCAAATGTCGCGTCGTCTGCGCCATGGCAGGATTGTAGGTTTTCGATCCACTCGCGTGTCACCACGTGTCCCTTCGGGTTGATGATTCATTTTTTGATGTCACGCTCCACGAGGCATCATGATTAAAAGGGTTTTTAGCTAGAGTCGTTTGGTTTTCCCCACAACCCTTATAAATAACATGTATTTCTTCTTCTTCTTCTTTAATGAGGCCTTTCATTTCTCTATTTCTGCTTCTGTAAGAGTTCAAAAAAAGGGAAGAGGAGAAGGAAGATGGGTTTTTGGGTGGTTTTTCCTCCTCTTTCCTTTTTCGATGTGCTTTGCTGGGTTTGCAAGGCTATTTTTAGGGGAAATAGGCAAGGTTCATTTCATTTCCTGTAGGGGTTGATTTTCCTCAATTTTTTTTCTTTTTCTTCGCCATTTAGCTTGCTTTTTGGCCATGGGAAGGTTGAAGAAATCCTTCCAAGAACTTAAAATTCTACGGTGGTTGATTGGGTCCCACGAACTTATTGCCTATTGATGGATAGACTCGGAGGTGTTTTCGATACCTTCCATTATAAGGCCGAGGCATATTGAGGACTTAGAGAAAGTAGTAGAGTTGACGGAGGAAGGGATTGATGATGATAATTATATGCTAGAGGCTGCCTCCGTAGATGAGAGGGTGTGTATGCTCCGTCATCAGGACACCCCTCACTTGTTGTGGATGTATGATGTCTTTTTTTCACTAAGTTGGGGGTCTTCTTTCCTTTCACGGATTTTAAAAGCGGGTCATGATGGTGTGCAAGTTTGGGCCTACTCAATTGCATCCTAATGGTTGAGCGTTAATGCACGAATCAACAAGAGTGTGAGGTTTTTAACGTTGATTTGTATCCGTAGACGTTTTTGTCGCTATTCACGCTTACTAATCCGTTGGGTGGTGATTATCCTTAGATGCTAGAGAAATACAAGAGTTGGCATACTTTTAAAGGTATATCGTGTACGTGGGTTTTTACGCATTGGGAGGACTCCTATCAGGAGTTTAAGTGGAAGTATTTTAAGGTTTTTGCTATTCTGGGGAAGACAACATTTTGGGAGGGGGACAACGATATTGTGGTGGCCCCTTGTTACTAGAATAAGAATATTCATTATGACCGTCTAAGAGAGTTTTATGTAGAGGAAAGTTTATTGAGAGAATTTTTTGTTGCCGTTGTCGATGATGGGCCAATTAACTTTTGCAAGGTTGTAGAGGGTCCTTTGGAGGACACCCATTTATGTCTTGGTAATGCTCCTGTTTCTTTTGGTCGTTGCACACTTGTATTGTCTTCCTTCTCCACGGATTTCTCATGTGCTTTCATTGATTTTTAGGTGTTTGTTTGAGTGCCAGCATGGTGGCTAACGATAGGTTGAAAGAGCTTCAATGGAGGATAAATACCAAAGCGTCATTCGTGGCTTGGGGCCGGTGCAGAGGAGATTTCCTGCGGGGAGGATTTGATGGTTAGTTCTCCTCCTCGGGCAGTTAACGTGGACGCACTCAAAACCCGCGGAAGCGTAATCAACGAGATCTAGTGCGCAAAGAAAGTTCACACGTTGTAGACAGTTCTTCCTCTCCTCTTAACAATGCTTGTGCTATTAACTGAGTGGGTTGAGGGATTTGGATTATAGGGGGATCCTTGACAGTAGTGTCATCACGGAGGATGCCAGCGCATAGCTGAAGGATGTTCCCACGGAAGATGCTCTGAGCCATGTTATTCGTCTTCTTACCAAGTCGACAGGGTTGGTTAAGTTTGTGTATGACCAATTTTCAAACTTGAAGGTAACTGAAGGCCTCCAGCAAGAACTCCGTGAGGAATAGGAGTTGACCAACCAGTTGACTGTAGAGAGGAATTCCCTTGAGGAGCAGGTCTGCTTGAAAGCTTAGGCCGAGGTGGAGAAGGAGAGGCAGGTTTTTTGCCTACAAGGAAAGATTGCTGAGTTGAAAACTGGCTTGAAGGCCGTTGAGGAGGAGCGAAGAAAACTTTTCGTGTAACTCCAAGCTTCTGAGGAGATGGCAAAGAAGCTTGAGGACGAAGCTAACAAGTATAGAGCGAACTATCATGCCTGCCTTGACTTGACGCAAGAGGTTGTGAATGAGGCCTTTAAGTTGACCATGGGGCAGGTCCGCTATCATGTTTGGGATTTTGACTAGGGGATTGTGTCTTTGAAGAAAAGGTATGATCTTAAGATCGATAGCATTAAGGATCTGGGGAAGTAAATATTCTCGATGGGAGGACATCCTGGGGGAGTAATAAGGATAAAGTCTCGAGGAGACCTCTGCAGAGGGGGAGTAATAATGACAAAGTTCAAGATGTTCCCTTTTGTCCCTTTTTGCTTTTCTGTTTATTGAAAATATTCCTTTTGTGTGCATTTGTATAGGCTAAAGGTTGCTTTAGGTGGGGTTTAGGATTTTGGGTTTATGATGTAAAGTTCTTTACCCTCGTGCTTATTTGTATCTCGAATATTTTTCTTATGTAAATGAATTTCCTTTTTCTCACTTCAAATGATGTAAATGAATTTTCTTCTTTTGCTGTATTCTTCTTTTAATTAGTTTGGCACCGTATCGCTGGGTGTGACGCTCACATTTGCCTTCAAGCTATAACCTGGGCTTGCGTCTTTGCCTTTCGCGGACCGTATGATTTCTCAACGCTTGAATGATCAGTTCGGGGGAGGGTGCGCGTTGTAGTACGCTTTAAGTAGTTATGTTCGGCGGTTATATGACCGCGAAACTAGGGAGCAGGTATTGCCATGATAATCTTCCTTTATTCATTAGTGGAGACTTAAAGTTAGTCTCAATTTACAAAGAAATATGCTTGGAGTTTAATATTTATAAAAGACGAAATGAGCCAAAATATGAAGAAGAAAAAAATGACTAAGTTACATGAGTGATCATATGTAGAGTCTTCTCAGGTTCATTGTGTTCCTCGTTCGGGAAAGCTTTTTCCATTCACACTGAACAGTTTGTAGGAACCTTTGTCTAGCTTCTCTGTTACCATGTAAAGGCCCTCCCAGTTAGGTCCAATTTGTCTTGTCCTGGCAGTGTGGGGCCGATGTCTGCTCATCGCATGACTATGTCTCCCGTTGAGAAATTTTACATAATCACTGTAGCATTATACCGTCAAGCTACTTTTCTGCGAATCGTTTCTTCTCATATGTGTGTTTCCTGTCTTGCTTCTTCGATGAAGTTGATCTCTACATTTCTTGCTTGGTCATTCGTTTCTAGGGAGAAATACTACACGGAAGGGCTACTTTCATCGATCTCTATAGGGATCATTGCATCACTTCCATAAGACAACTGGAACAGGGAATGGGAGGTGGTGGATTAATGGGTGGTTCGATATGCCCATAGGACTATTCCTAGCTCATCCGCCCACAAACCCTTAGCTTCCTCCAATATTTTCTTTAATCCTGCTAAGATTACTTTGTTGGTCGCTTTTGCTTGTCCGTTGCTTTATGGGTGCTCTACGGGCGTGAAGCGCTGCTTTATTTTAAATCCTTCTACGAACCTTTGGAAGGTTTTATCGGTGAACTGGGTATCGTTATTTGATACTATCATTTTTTGGGATCCCAAATCTCGTGAGGATGTTGTTCCATACGAAATTTCTACATTGGACTGAGGATATTGTTTCCAAGGGCTCCATCTCTATCCATTTGGTTAAATAATCTACCGCCACCACTAGGAACTTTGGTTGGCCTGTGGCTTTGGGGAATGGTTTGAGGATATCCATGCCCCATCTTTGGAATGGCCATGCCACCGACATGCTGGAGAGTTCCTCGGGTGGTGTAATGTGGGGTGTGCGTGCACTTGGCACTTCTTGCATTTCTTCACATATTCCGTTGTGTCTTTTTGCAATGTTAGCCAAAATAGTCTGACGCGGAGGATTTTTAGGGCGAGTGCCTTTCCTCCTATGTGGTGTCTGCACGATCCTTCGTGGCCTTCTTCTAATACGTGTGATATCCACGGACTCTCGACGCATTTCAACAATGGTTGCGAGATCGACCTTTTGTAGAGCTGGTTTTTCAGCGGAGCTTTTTTAATTCTGTGTCTAGAGCCTCTATTAGTTCCCCCTTAGATCGTTCTGATAATGGGGGCCATTCAATAGTCTTTTGTCCTAGGTATGATGTCAATATGGCATATATCCTCCGCTATTGATGGCTTCTTCAACGTTTCTTGGATTAGGGTTTTGTTACTTCCCCCTGGGCGGGTACTGGCTAAATTGGATAACGTGTCTGCACACTCCTTATCCTTTCGCATGACATGTTGTATTTGATATGTTACCAAGTGGCTTCAAATACACAAGAGGGGGTGAATTGGGTATGTAGGTTATTTTTAAAATCTTTTCTTTCTTGTCAAGAAGCTACCAAATATCAACACAATTTAAAGATAAACAATAGAGGAAGCAATCTTAAGCAAAGACAAGTTAAGGAGTTAAGGGATAGAGAAAATGCAAAGTCACTTCATCCTGGTTCAATCACCCTTGTGATCTACGTCCAATCTCCAAGCAATCCACTCAAGATTTTCTCCACTATCTTCAAGCTTGAACCTTAGGTGCTTGACAACCTTTACAAGAATGAGCACTCTACTTGAGCCTCAAGTACCTTCCCTTAGGGATTTCACCCTAATCACTTTAGAGGGATACTTCACCCTCTTTACAAGAATATGAGATGTGTGTGTTTGAAACTCTCTCAAAGAGTAGATAATACAATTTGAAGACCTATAGGTGTATGTGTGTAAAACCCTCTCTTAGGTTTTGAAAGATGGCTCAATAATTGCAATAAATGAAGTAGAGAATATTAGATGTTATGGAGTTAATGTTCAGCCTTTAATTATTGAGTTTGGTGAGTATTTATAGTGCTCAAAATGATCCTACCGTTGTGCATTTAATGCACCTGAAATCAGCTCTACAGTACTGGTCGTTACTGACTCTAGGATACGCATCATTCGAATGACCAATGGGGATTCATTCGAATGACTTATGTAATGTAGCCATTGAGGCTTCTATTAGTCAGAGTCATTCGAATGTTCTGTGCCCATTCATTCGAATGTCTTAGCTTTGCTAGGATCACCCAATGCACCAAAACTTTGTCATTCGAAGGCTTCATTCGATTTCCTTTTGTTCATGAGTTATTCGAATGACTTGTTCATGAGTCATTCGAATGACTTGCTCATATGTCATTTGAATGACTTGCTCATAGGCCATTCGAATGAATTTGACAAGTTTTGCCCAAACTCATTCTTTTTCTTATCTTTCTTGAATCTTTGACTCATCTAATATACTTTAAGAGCTGGAATCAATGTTCATTTATGTAAGAGCCATCTTAGAAAACTACCTTGAGAGTTTTATTATTCATACACCTTTAACAAATTCCCTAGTCCTAAATCTAGATCTTTTTTAAATCCTTGACTTGGAAACCTGCCTTTTTTGTCTTCATCAAAACTGTCTTCATGAGCATTCACATGATAGACTTGGAGTGTTGTGAGTGCTTGTTTTACCAAGTTCAAGTACCACTGTAGTTGCAAGTCCTTAGCTTGGTAGTCTCCTTTTACTTGTGATACTACGATTTTGGAGTCACTATAGATAGCGAGCTTGGTTACTTCGATGTCCTTAGCCAGGTTAACACCTGCAACTAAGGCTTCATATTCCACCTGGTTGTTAGAGGTGAGGAAATCAAACTTTATTTCCATCTCCAACTGTAGGCTGCGCTATTTTCCAATAAGATTTCGGCTCCGCTTCCGCGGGAGCTTGAGGCCCCATCTATGTGGAGGGTCCACTATAGCGATTGAATAATCTTTGCGGATCTTGAGAATTATGCTAAGAAGTCGGCAATGGCTTGTGCCTTAATGGCCACTCGCGATTCGTAGGAAATATCAAACTCAGAAAGTTCTACCGACCAAGTGAGCATTCTTCTGGAGACGTTAGGTTTGTGCAAGACTTGCCTTATGGGTTAGTCTATTTTCACCGTGATAAGATGAAACTGGAAGTGCGGTCATAGTTTCTGGGCAGCAGTTAAAAATGCAAACGCCAACTTTTCCCACTTCTGCAACTTCTGATACTTTAGTTCAGCTCCCTAGAGGACCTTGCTTGTGATGTAAATTGGGAATTGTTCTTGTTCCCTTTCTTTTACTAAGGCGAATGGTACCGCCTCCTTGGATGCTAAGAGGTACAAGAAGATTCTCTTGCCGATTTCTGGCTTGGCTATGATGGGCGACTTTGATAGATATTCTTTGAATTGTATAAAGGCCTCTTCGCACTCCTCATTCCATTCGAACGGGTTCATCTACTTGATTACACAGAAAAATGGAAGGGATTTTTGTGCGGAAGCTGCGAGGAACCTGGTCAGGGAGACTATTCTTGTGATGAGACTTTGTACTTCTTTGATGGAGGTAGGGCTCTTCATGTTTAGAATGGCTCTGCATTTTTCAGGGTTTGCTTCGATGCCCCTTTGCGTGATCATGAAACCAAGGAATTTGCCGGCCTTGACCACGAACGTGCATTTCGCGAGATTTAGCCTCAAGTTATGTTTCCGGACGCATTGAAAAATTGCTTCCAGGTTGGTCGTTAGGTAGTTTTTCGTGGTGGTTTTTACTAGCATATCTTTGACATAAATCTCCACCAAATTTCCTAATAGCTCACGAAAGATCTTGTCCATGAGCCTTTGAAATGTTGCCCTAGCATTTTTTAGCCCAAAGGGCATACCTTTGTAATAGTAATTTCCTATTGGGGTGATGAAATCGGTCTTTTCTACATCCTTGGGGTGCATTTGGATCTGATTATATCTGGAGTAGCCATCCATGAATGTTAAAAATCGGTATCCTAAAGTTGTATTGACCAGTTGGTCTATGTTTGGGAGGGGAAAAGCGTCCTTGGGACAGACTTTGTTGAGGTTTGTGTAGCCTACACACATCTGCCATCTCCCTCTAGCTTGGGCACCATTACCAAGTTGGAAAGCCACGTGGGGTAGATGATCTCTTCCATGAAACCAGCATCCTGGAGGGTCTTCACCTATTTGTTGACCTCCGCGGCTTTTTTTGGACTTATCTTTCTTTTCGTTTTTTTTTTCTACATCACCGATTTAGTTCTAGGGATGATGACTAGCTCGTGGCTTATAATCTCTGGGTTTATCCTGGGTATGTTAGCGGTTGTCTAGGCGAACAGGTCCACTTCCTCCTCAGCATGCTCATGACTTGGTCCTTTGCTGTGGGTGTAAGCATTTTATTGATGAAGGTGCATTTTTTCGCAGAGTCTCCAATTTGTACTTTTTCAAGCTCTCCTTCCGACTAAGGCCTTTTTCTCTCTCGCACTACCGTTGGCTGTAATTTTGTCATCATGACGTCTGTGACTTTTGGTCGGTCAACCTTTTGAGGTTTCCGGCTCTGCCTCCAAACCTGTAAGCTCGCATTATAGCATTTTCTTTCCATGATTTGATCTCCACGGATTATGGCCACTTCATTATTATCCGTTATGTTCGGTAGGGCTGCCGTTGAGATGCCCGCACCAATTTTTTTAGCATAGGTCTTCCCAGGATGATGTTGTATGCCGATGATTTATCTACCACCAAGAATTGTACCTTCTTGGTGTGAGCCCCTGGTTTGTGCCCTAGCGTGAGGTAAAGCGCTATGAAACCGTTTAGAGTTACAGTTTTGCCAGTGAAACTCACTAGGTCCTCTGGGTAATGCTCCAGGTCAGAATTTTTCAACCTTAATTGGTTGAGACAACTACGAAATATGATATCCATGGAGTTGTCCTGGCTAGTAGCACCCTTCTGACCTCTGAATTTACTAGAGACGCCGAGATTACCATGGGGTCGTCGTGTAACGGGGTGATTTCAATGTAATCCTCCTTGGAGAATATGATGTCTGGAAAATGCCTCCTTTCGCGTGACTTGTTACTTCCGTCTATTTCTGAGTAGAGCACCTCTTAGAGGTGCCTTTTTCAGGCAAATTTGGCTGTTCCCCCGCTCGTAAATCCCCCTGCGATGGTATTTATGACCCTATTGGTCTCAAGTCTTCTAGCTGCATTGTCCATTTTGTCAGTTCTATTGGTCCGGTCGGTCCTCTCTTCAGTGGGATTATTGCGCCTGCAATTATCTCTGGGGGTGTTATCGATCTTGATCTTTGTCCTCTCCACGTCTTTTCCGGTTTGCTAGTATGTACCTTTCTAGCCACCGGTTGCATACCCATTTTTCTACCTCATCCTTTAGTTTGATACAATCTTCCATGTCTTGACTGTATGGCTCATTTTACTGGCAGAATAGGGTAGTGTAAGTTCCCGGCCTCAATCGTATATGCTTGGGCTTAGGGAATCCGTCGATGTGTTGTATATCTCTCTACAATTGGGTGAAAGAGACCATGAGGGGGTATAGGAATCGTATCTACCTTCTCAAATCATCCTTGAGCGTTCCCTCCGCAGAGATCCGTAGGGCCCTTTTCTCTGTGAGCTTTCCACATGGCCCCTTTGTGGGTCACCCTTCATTGCCTTTATTCCTTCTTCTTGGAACAAGTACTCTTCCACTCGCTCTTGTATCTCAATAAGGCTTTGCGGAGGTCACTTTGAGAGATTCTCTGAAAATGGGCTCCTCTCTTAAGGTCGTTGGTCAAACCCATGAGGACAGCTTGCAGCTGTATATCTTTTACTTGTGCGCATTCCTTGTAGAAACGATCTAAATATTGTCATAGCGTCTTGTCGATTTTTTTGGATCACCCCCAAGAGGCTTACGGTCGTCTTGGGCTTTGTTCTTCGTGTGGTGAAGTTGGCGAGGAACCTTTCCACTAGTTCATTGAAACAGCGAATGCATTTTGGAGGCAACACGTTGAACTAGCTGAGGGCACCTTTTCGCAATGTTACTAGGAAAGATTTACATTGAATGGCATCCGTTGCTCCATCAAGAACCATTCGGTGACCGAACGCGTCGTCTGACGTCCCGTCGTACGCCTCCATGTCGGTAGTTGGGCAGAATCCGTACGTGGGGATCGCTGCTAGGATGTCATCGGAGAAAGGGTGGGTCTCCTTCCCTTTCCCGGTGGCCTTTCTAGGCCCTGCTCGATTTCTGCTCGTCGTTTGCCATGTGAGGTCCATGGTGGACCTGTAGGCGAATTCAAAGACTTTCTCTTCTGCGGTGTTGTGCGCGGAGTGTTGTCCTTCCTTGCGGTTAGTACCGCCGAGGTGGGGAACTCGTTCTTCGGCTCGTTGAGATATACAACCTTTCTTATATAGAAAATAAATGACCTGTTGAGATAACTAATGGAGCAAAGTTCACAAAACTTGGTTAAATATCGAGATCAAAGAGATATTTCCGAAGAAAATGGGTTTGCAACGTAGCAATATACACCTAAAGTAGGGGCCACTGACGGTCCCTTATACTTAGTCAAATGATATGCAGTCAAACTCAATACAATTTCTTCCTAGCAGCTCAAAACTAAGTAAAATATCTTTACAAATGTTACTATAACAAATAAAAGATGATGAAAATACGTGAAGATACAAAATAAATTTATGTTTGAAATAAAATAATCCAACAGTTACTCAATACATTTGACTACTGTGCTTGAAACTAAATACAACTACTGAGCTTAGAGATCCAGGCAAGTTGGTTCCGTGCTTCATATTTGGTTAATGTTAATCCATCGCTGCAGATGGCTCACTTCGTTCATCATGTATTTACATTCATATGCGGCTACATAGTTGGGTTCAGAAGGTCATGGAGAGTCTCTTTGGTGGTATTCTCAGTCACCCCATTGACAATGCTCTGTGGTATGGTTTACAAAGCAATTTACGGTGGACTAACAGCAAAAGAAGAAGTAAGATAAAATGCAGATTAATTACCGTTAATTTATTGTATCTGAGGTTGTCTTGGCATTTTGTTTATTCATTTTCTTTTGGGAAAAGGCTTCTTATAGGAAAGCCGGTAGCATTGCGGAGCAGGCCATCAGTTCAATTAGGACAGTATTTTCCTTTGTTGCAGAAAGCCAATTAGCTGTAAAATATGCAGAACTACTGCAAAGCTCATCACCAATAGGGGCGAAAATCGGTTTTGCCAAGGGTGCAGGCATGGGTGTCATCTATTTAGTAACCTATTCAACATGGGCATTGGCTTTCTGGTACGGCTCTATCTTAATTGCCAATCACAAACTTGATGGGGGTTCTGCTATTGCTTGTTTCTTTGGTGTCAATGTAGGGGGAAGGTGTGGTTTCTTCTCTCTCTCACTCTCTCTCTCTTGTTTTGATTTGGAAGCAAATATACAAAGAAATGATTCTCCAAGTTGCAACCAAAGACTACGTGGAAATATATGTCTACTTGGGCTCTTAGAATGTTCATTCATTTGTTTATCTTTTTGACAGAGGCTTGGCACTGGCACTGTCATATTTTGCACAATTTGCACAAGGCACCGTTGCAGCAAGCCGTGTATTCTTTATTATAGATAGAATCCCTGAGATTGATCCATACAGCCCCGAGGGAAGGAAGCTTTCTGCTGTTCGCGGAAGAGTGGAATTAAAAAACGTTAGTTTTGCATATCCGTCTCGTCCTGATTCCATGGTACTTCATTCCCTTAATTTAGTATTTCCATCTTCAAAAACTTTGGCATTGGTTGGTGCCAGTGGAGGGGGCAAGTCCACCATCTTTGCTCTCATAGAGCGGTTTTATGACCCTACCGAAGGTAAGCATACATCGACACAGCAACAATATACTACAAGCTAAGGAAAATTAGCCATGCTTCAATTTCAATACCTTTGCAGGCATAATAACCCTGGACGGTCATGATTTGACGACGCTGCAAGTCAAGTGGCTGAGAGATCAGATTGGGATGGTTGGTCAAGAGCCAATTCTCTTTGCCACATCTATACTGGAAAACGTGCTGATGGGGAAAGATGATGCCACCAAGGAAGAGGCAATTACTGCTTGCATTGCTGCAGATGCTCACAACTTCATCTCTAACCTACCACTAGGCTATGACACTCAGGTGCAGCAACGAACCACTAAAGGCATTTCTCATTTGCTTCCAATTAGCGCACACAGCACACAAAAGAAAAGACTTTTAATGGTTTGATGCTAATATCTTATGCAGGCCGGAGACCGGGGTACGAAACTGTCGGGAGGACAAAAGCAGCGAATTGCTCTTGCTCGAGCAATGATCAAAGACCCTAAGATCCTCCTTTTAGATGAACCTACCAGTGCTCTTGATGCCGAGTCAGAGTCTGCAGTCCAACGGGCCATTGACAATATTTCTGCCGGCCGAACTACCGTTGTCATCGCTCACAGGATAGCAACGGTGAAGAACGCCGACGCCATTGTGGTTCTTGAAAACGGCACTGTCACCGAGATCGGTGACCATCGCCAGCTTATGGGGAAAGCCGGAACCTACTACAACCTTGTCAAGCTTGCCACCAAATCCATTTCGTCAAAGCCTCACTCTAAAGAAAATGGCATGCAAAATGATATGTCTACCAATTATGACGATTCTGTTGTAGATGTGTCAAGGCCTAAGTACTTAAAACCTGCTCTGGAGGAAAAACATGCAGAAGCCGATATGGAAGAAGAAGAGCAACACAAAACGCCAGGAAAATTCAGAATTTCTGAGATATTGAAACATCAGAAACCGGAGCTCTGGATGTTACTTTCAGGATTCCTCCTGGCTATGTTTGCAGGCGCTTTTCTGTCCCTCTTCCCATTGGTTTTAGGCATATCCCTTGAAGTGTATTTTGACGATGACACTCACAAGATGAAAAGAGATGTTGGGAAACTCTGTCTAGCGCTTGTTGGCCTTGGATTCGGTTGCGTACTTTCCATGACTGGACAGCAAGGTTTGTGTGGGTGGGCTGGAGCAAAGCTGACACTGAGGGTCAGAAACCTTCTGTTCCAGTCCATCCTGAAACAAGAGCCAGGGTGGTTTGATTTTGATGAAAACTCCACCGGGGTGTTAGTGTCAAGGCTCTCAGTGGACTGTGTTAGTTTTCGTTCGGTACTCGGCGACCGGTTCTCAGTCCTTCTAATGGGGTTGAGTTCAGCTGCTGTTGGCCTTGGTGTGTGCTTCTACTTCAGTTGGAGACTAACCCTTCTGGCAGCCGCTGTAACTCCCTTGACACTCGGTGCAAGCTACATAAGCTTGCTAATTAACATTGGGCCACAGGTCGATAACAACACCTACGCCAGAGCTAGCAACATTGCTTCTGGCGCGGTCTCGAACATAAGGACGGTTGCCACGTTTTCTGCACAAGAACGGATAGTTGGGTCCTTCGACCAGGCCCTGTCAGAGCCTAGGAGAAAATCAATGAGAAGCGCTCAAGTCCAAGGCCTAACCTTTGGGATCTTACAAGGTGCCATGTACGGAGCATACACCTTAACTCTCTGGTTCGGTGCCAAGCTCGTGCAACACGGCGATGCAAATTTCGGAGACGTGTACAAGATTTTCCTCATTCTTGTTTTGAGCTCGTTTTCTGTGGGACAGCTGGCTGGCTTGGCACCAGATACCTCTACGGCGGCCACAGCGATCCCTGCCGTTCAAGATATCATAAATCGCGTGCCACTGATCGGGAACGATGACAAGACAAAACGCAGGAAAGTGGATCGATCAAAGTCATTCAAAATAGAATTCAAAACGGTGACGTTTGCGTACCCGTCGAGGCCTGGGGTGACGGTGTTGAGGGGTTTCTCGTTGAAGGTCAAAGGCGGAAGCACAGTGGCATTGGTGGGGCCAAGCGGATCGGGAAAGTCAACGGTCATATGGTTGACGCAGAGGTTCTACGATCCGAATCAGGGAAAGGTAATGCTGAGTGGGGTGGATTTGAAGGAGATGGATGTGAAGTGGCTGAGGAGGCACATGGCCTTGGTGGGTCAAGAACCGGCACTGTTTGCTGGGAGCATAAGGGAGAATATCGCCTTTGGGGACCCGAATGCTTCGTGGGCTGAAATCGAATCGGCTGCAAAGGATGCCTACATCCACAAGTTCATCAGTGGCCTTCCTCAAGGTTATGAAACCCAGGTACGTGTGTATATATAATATTCAAAAAATGCTACATGTGCACTTAATTTTATACACTCATACATATACCATTAATAATGCACAAACTTTATTTTCATGAGTGCACAAACATTACAAACTTATAGATGATATTCTCAATTATACTTAATTAAGTGCACAAACATTACAAGCATTAAAACACAAATTTTATGTATATAAGTATAAGGTGTATGCATGGTGTATATTTTTTGGTGTATGTGTAGTAGGACTCTATATATATTAAGACAGATTTGGATCTTTTCAAGTTGAAAATTATATTGTTTGGAGATTAAAGCAACCACCAAGTAAAATTTTATTAAAATTGATAATACCTAATTTAAATTTTTTATTTTGTTTAACTCGACACATTTTCATAGCTAGCATGTTGGCATATATTCTTTGGGATATATTTCCTGGGATATATTCCCATCAAGGCATTCATTCTGTCCTCAAAAGAAAAAAAA